>ML446930.1:16738-31343 GCA_005239535.1 Nicotiana rustica | reverse complement strand
GAAATTTTTTGGGTGTGGGTTATAATGTAAGTATAAGTGGGTATTTGGGTTGGGATAAATGGGTATGGGTTTTAGAATATAAAAAGAAAAATGAATATTTTTTTACTTACCCAACCCCCAGCCCGGCGCCTAGCGCTGTGTATGACGTTGGGGGATTTTTTGGTACTGGTTTCAGCGCCCCAGGTAGCGCTGGCCTGGGCACTGTTCACGATTTTTTTTTCTTTTTTTTTTTGAAGTAATATCCCGATCCCCAAAATTTTTAAATACTCAATTACATGTCCTACACTATTATATCGATAATTTCTATTCTTACAAAGAAATATGTGAAATATATTTACTCTATCAAAAAATTAAGAAGTTAACTATGAAAGCAATAAAAAATGGGTTGCCTCCTAACAAGCACCTGATTTAACGTCGCGACACGACGCAGAGTCTCGCTTTACTCATCAGCAAGTACGACTTTGGTTTTCTCACGACTCATGGATCCACCCCAATAGTGCTTGACTTTATGCCCATTCACCAAAAAATTTCTTTCACCGTGTATAACTCGCAACTCAAGTGCACCATAAGGAGTGACTCTCACCACTTGGAACGGGCCTGACCATCTCGATTTTAGCTTTCCGGAAAACAACCTCAGTCTAGAATTGAATAATAATACCTGTTGGCCTGGCTCGAATTGAAGCGGATTAATATGCTTGTCATGCCATCTTTTGGTCTTTTCTTTGTACAGTTTAGCATTTTCGTAAGAATGCAGCCTGAACTCATCTAATTCATTCAACTGCAACAGTCTTTTCTCACCTGCGGCTTCAAGGTCCATGTTCAGATTCTTGATGGCTCAATATGCTTAGTGTTCGAGTTCAACGGGCAAGTGACATGCCTTCCCATAGACTAATTTATACGATGACGCCCCAATTGGCGTTTTGTAAGCTGTTCTATATGCCCATAAGGCATCATCTAATTTTGCAACCCAATCCATCCTGTTCACGCTCACNTTCACACTAACCGTCTTCTCTAATATTTGCTTTATTTCTCTGTTCGACACCTCTTCTTGTCCACTTGTTTGAGGGTGATATGTTGTCGCAAAACTATGACAGACTCCATATTTAGCTAGAAAGTTTTTCAACAATCGATTGAAAAAGTGGTCCCTTCATCACTAATCAAGTCACGTGGAGTCCCAAACCTCGAAAATATATTCTTCTTTACAAACGCAACTACAACCATGGCATCATTTGCTTGCTTTGCAATCGCCTCTACCCATTTTGACACATAGTCAACTGCCAGCAAAATTTACTTATTTCCTTTGGATGATGGGAATGGTCCCATAAAATATATTCCCCACACGTCAAAAATCTCCACCTCTAGGATGTTATTCAAAGGCATCTCGTGCCTCCTTTTGATCGTTCATGTCCTCTGACACTGGTCACACTTTTTAACAAATGCATGGGCGTCTTTGAATAGAGTTGGCCAAAAAAACCCGGATTGTAGTACTTTCGCCGCAGTTCTATCGCCACCATGATGGCCCCCATAAGGCGATGCATGACAATCATACAACACTAATTCTACCTCTTTGCTTGGAATGCATCTCCTCATCGTCTGGANTGACGCCCCAATTGGCGTTTTGTAAGCTGTTCTATATGCCCATAAGGCATCATCTAATTTTGCAACCCAATCCATCCTGTTCACGCTCACCGTCTTCTCTAATATTTGTTTTATTTCTCTGTTCGATACCTCTGATTGTCCACTTGTTTGAGGGTGATATGCTGTCGCAACTCTATGACAAACTTCATATTTAGCTAGAAGGTTATTCAACAATCGATTGCAAAAATGGGTCCCTTCATCACTAATCAAGGCACGTGGTGTCTCAGACCTCAAAAATATATTCTTCTTCACAAACGCAGCTACAACCATGGCATCATTTGTCGGCAATGCAATCGCCTCTACCCATTTTGACACATAGTCAACTGCCAGCAAAATGTACTTATTTCTTTTGGATGATGGGAATGGTCCCATAAAATTCATCCCCCATACGTCAAAAATCTCCACCTCCAGGATATTATTCAAAGGCATCTCGTGCCTCCTCGTTATCGTTCATGTCCTCTGACACTGGTCACACTTTTTAACAAATGCATGGGCGTCTTTGAATAGAGTTGGCCAAAAAAACCCGGATTGTAGTACTTTCGCCGCAGTTCTATCGCCACCATGATGGCCCCCATAAGGCGATGCATGACAATCATACAACACTAATTCTACCTCTTTGCTTGGAATGCATCTCCTCATCGTCTGGAATGCATCTCCTCATCAACTGATCAACACATTGTTTGTACAAGTATGGCTCATCCTAGTAGTAGAACTTCACATCATGTAAGAACCTCTTTCTTGCCTCAGATTCAATTTCTGGCGGAAGTACCCCACTCACAAGATAATTAACATAATCAGCATACCATGGAGGAGGGTCTTGGGTTACATCAAAAAGTTGCTCATCAGGAAATACTTCTTTGATTTGTCCACCCTCCTCTAGACGGTCTTGATTTTCTAGCCTTGATAGATGGTCAGCTACCTGGTTCTCAGTTCCCTTTCGGTCTCTTATCTTCATATCAAATTCCTACAACAACAAAACCCAGCACATCAATCTAGCTTTAGATTCTTTCTTTGTAAATAGATACCTGATTGCTGCATGATCGGTGTGGACTATGACTTTTGTTCCCACCACATATGCCCGAAATTTCTCAAAGGCCCACACAACAGCTAACAATTCCTTCTCAGTGGTGGTGTAATTCAGCTATGCATCATCAAGAGTTTTACTCGCATAGTAAATGGAATAAAACACATTGTCTCTCCTTTGGCCTAGCACTGACCCAATAGCATGGTCACTGGCATCACACATAAGTTCAAATGGTAAGGACCAATCTGGTGCAACAATTATGGGGGCAACTATCAATTTCTTTTTGAGTTCTTCAAATGCCTTCAGACAAGCTTATCAAACTTGAATTTCACATCTTTTTCGAGCAACCTGCACAAAGGAGTAGCGATTTTAGAAAAATCTTTAATAAAGAGCCTATAGAATCCTGCATGCCCCAAGAAACTCCGGACACCCTTCACAGAAATTGGTGGAGGTAATTTTTCAACCGCCTCCACTTTTCCCTTATCCACTTCAATGCCACTCCTAGACACTCTGTGACCCAAAATGATGCCTTCCTGCACCATAAAGTTACACTTCTCCCAATTTAAGACCATATTTGTTTCTTCACAACGGGCTAATACCATACTCAAATTTTTCAAACAATCATCATAAGATGATCCGAAGACTGAGAAGTGATCCATAAACACCTCCACGAATTTTTCCACCATATCAGTGAAAATAGCCATCATACATCTCTAGAAGGTGGCTGGTGCGTTACAAAGACCAAACGGTATCCGCTTGAAGGAGAAAGTGCCATAGGGACAAGTAAACGTGGTCTTCTCTTGATCCTCTGGGCATATGACAATCTGATTGTATCCCAAGTACCCATCAAGAAAGCAATAATAATCATGTCCTGCTAACCTGTCCAACATTTGGTCAATGAAGGAAAGTGGGAAGTGGTCCTTGCGTGTTGCCTTGTTGAGCCTTCGATAGTCAATGAAAACTCTCCATCCCATAACAATGCGAGTAGGAATTAGCTCATTTTTATCATTCTCAATCACAGTCATCCCCCCCCCCCTTTTTGGGAACATATTGAACCGGGCTTACCTAGTTGCTGTCAGAAATAGTAAAAATGATACCTGCATCAAGCAATTTTATGACTTCCTTCTTCACGACTTCTTTCGTAATGGGATTTAACCTCCTTTGCTTCTAAACACTCGGGCGATGTCCATCTTCTAAGAAGATTTTATGCATGCAAAACAATGGACTAATTCCTTTAATATCTGCAATTGTCCACCCAATCGCCTTTTTGTGCTCACGAGGTACTCTGAGAAATTTCTCTTCTTGTGTGTTAGTCAGGCTGGATGAGATAATCACGGGCAATGTCTTGGATTTCCACAAATAAGCATAGCGCAGATGTGCTGGAAGGGGCTTAAGTTCTAACTTTGGAGCTTCCTCAATAGATGATTTAGGAGGGGTCATAGTAATAGGCTTGTTAAGCTCCTCAATCTTCCTAACCTGTGGACATAACTGCAAGATATATCAAGTACTTGCTCAATTTCTTCCCTCATTTCATCTTCACTATCTTCTTCATCCCCAATCAAGACTCATTCAAGAGGATCAACATGGATCATATAAGGAACCACTGATGCAACATTGCTTTCCACCACAGAAATCATGGATAGCTCTTCATAGTGGGCTGGTAATTTGAGTGCTTTATATACATTAAATACCTCCACTCGATCACCAACTCTCATCGTCATCTTCCCTTCACACACATCAATAATAGCTCGGCCCATGGCTAGGAAGGGACGCCCCAAAATGAATGGGACATCCTGATCGGGCTCGTAATCCAGGATAATGAAATCGGCAAGGAATATGAAAGAGCCCACTTGAACTAGCACATCTTCAATCACTCCTTCAGGATGAGCAAAGGAGCGATAAACCAACTATAAGATTACCGTTGTTGGGCATGGCTCACCCAACCCCAACTGTCTGAACACAGATAGCGGTATCAAATTAATGCTCGCCCCAAGATCACACAAAGCTCGCCCGATTTCTTGCTTACCAATCGAGATTTGGATAGTGAAACTACCCGGAGCCTTCAATTTTTGAGGTAGTTTGCTTTGAATTATTGAGCTACATTCCTCAGTGAGTGCCACAGTCTCAAACTTAGTCAGCCTCCTTTTATTGGCCACAATGTACTTGATGTATTTGGCATATTCGGGAACTTCCTGCAAAATATCTACCAGTGGAAAGTTAATTTGCACCTGTTTCAATAAATCAAGGAACTTTTTTTACACGGCATTATCTTTCACTTTCTGAAACGTTTGAGGGAATGAAGGAGGTGGACTTGCAACCACTGGTGGGGGTTGCTCAGCCACCGCCCCTTTAGCTGGCTTCTCTGACTCTTTTGATTTTTCTGATGTTAATTCTATAGTGGATGGCCTCTCATTAAAAGTTACCTGCTTTCTCTTCTTCCACTGGACATCTTCTAATTGTCTCCCATTTCTCAATGATACGACATTAATGGATGCCTTAGGATTCCCCTCAGTTTCACTTGGGAGAGCTCCCACTGGTGTGGTATTTGGGCACTGGCAAGTTTCCCCATTTGGCGTTCCAAATTTCTCATTGCTACGACTTGGGCTTGTTGATATGCCATTAATTTTTGATTGAAGGCTTGCTGATCAGCCATCATTTTCTTCATCATCTCCTCAAGGCTAATTTGTTGTTCAGCCTGAGGTGGCCTGTATTGTTATTGAGGTGCTTGAGGCCGGTATTGATTCTGAGTGCCATGATTCCCACCCCAAGAGAAGTTTGGGCGATTCCTCCAGTTGGGATTATAAGTGTTCCCATATTGATTCTCCTGACCCCTATTTGCATTACCCACAAAGCAGACATACTCTGTATTAGCTGGGCACAAGTTGCTAGGGTGACCTTCTCCACATACTTCACAAAATACCTGAACCTGTCACTAGCTGAACCTGTTGCACTGGTTGAGTCTGTTAGTTGTTAATGATCATGGTCATCTGATTGTCTTGGTTGGTTAGTGTAGAGATCTGTGCTGACAATGCCAAGACATGGTCTAATTCAAGAACCCCTGGTGGTTTTTGTGCCATGTTCCTACCCATCTCTCCTTGCCAATCTCGGTTTTTTTGGAGAATTTGTTCAATAATGCATAAATTTCATCAAAGCTTTTCTCCAATACTTGACCTCCAGCTGCAACATCTACCACAATCTTTGTTTGGGGATGGAGCCCCTGTATGAAAGTATGAGCTAACACTTTGTTGGTCTGGTTGTGATGAGGACAGTCTCTGAGTATCCCCTTGAACCTTTCCCATGCTGAATATAAAGATTCTCCTGCTTTCTGCTTAAAGGCAACTATCTCACTTCTGATCTTTGAAGTTTTGCCTGAAGGGAAGAACCTTGCTAGAAATTTTGTTGCCAAATCATTCCATGATGTAATGGAATTAGTTGGTTCTGCCATTATCCATCGCTTAGCTTCGCCCAACAGAGAGAATGGAAAAAGTGTGAGCCTCACATAATATGGAGTGACCCCGTAGTGATATAAGTATCACTAGTTTCCACGCACCCTTTATTTCCTCTTCCTCGCGGAAGATCGGGTTTATGCCATTGATTGGGACAACTTTTTCCTTTTGGGAAAGAGGTTTGCATATTTTGAAGAGTCGCCACCTAATGATTTTAAGGTGCGTTAGGGAACCTAAGGGGTTCAATTACAACTACGTTGCTAACCAGAGATTTGGGTAAGGGCTTGAAATTATCCTAAGGGGAAGGTATTAGGCACCCCTCAAGATCCACAAGTGTGGTTCCCGGCCAAATGGTTTCGTGAATTTGTACAACTAACAAATAACAAGTAAAGGCTCAAATAAGAGGGGATTTAAGTGTTAAGCATATAGGTGTTTAGAAAACAGTAGGCATGATTACGAACTAGCATATACATGTGTCCTAGGTTTATAATAATATGGATCACATCAATGAAATAGCCGGTAATCACTCCTCGAAGAGGGGCTACACGTGGTATTAGCGCACCGGTCATCATATCCATATTCTATCCTTCCCACCCGTGAAGGTAATTAAAGCGTATGTTTGGTTACGGACATTATTGCGTGCTATTACCTATCCCATCCTATCAGTCCTGGAGGAGGCTAGGACTAATATCCTAAAATGAAGTACTAGGTTGACCCCTAGGTTTAAAGGACAAGATTCTAAGCGACAAAGAACGACAATTAGGAATTCAGATAAGGGAAATGTAAATAAGAGCAGATATGAGGCCCAAGTATTCCTCCACAGATTATGCACATGATTAGCACGACTCAAACACAAGTAAGGCTTTATTAACTTCAGAACCGAAGGTATGATATCTAGGTGAGAATGCAATAGTGAGGCAGCTTTATTACTGATTTAAGAGGATGAATTTTATTAGTTTCTTACTGATTACAACCATTAATAGTCAAGCAATAAGTATAAAGGAGTATGTTTCAAGTTTTAATAGATTTAACACCTAAAGCTTGCTTAAGCGTATGACAACACTCAGTAATTATCCAGATTATTAAAGAAACTATTACAAGTTAGTTTGCCTAAACATGCTGTACTTAGGTGTTGCAAAACACAAAACTATTACCAGTTGTTAGGAAACATGGTGAAATTATGTAAAGGCCTTTTTCATGCAATCCGTAGTTAAACTAGGTGTTGAATGAGGTCCTAAGACATGATATCTAACGTGCACACACAAGGATGCAGAATGCAGAATTCCTAGGCAGGATTTCTAAATGCACAAAGTCATAGTATTTGAACATGCTATGTAGCTAGTATAAGGATGACTTATTTATTAACGCATTATTATCCTAAGCATGATTCCTAGGTGTAACACAACATTACAACGATATTAGAATTGGTTTACATGAATAACATGTTTATATTAACGATTAATCCTAGAGCATGATTTCTATATGATAAATGATAATGCCATAATAGGATGCTGAAGCAGTAAACGTGGGCCTAAGAAATAGGATATCTAATGCATGATATGCTCGCATACAATCAGCCCTAAACATGAATTTCTAGTGCACACGTATGAAATGTAAACCTAGAGGTATGGTATCTACCCTTTAACATGGATAATCTTCATAACTACCCTTCCCTTTCCACTATCCATTCCCAAATATTTGTGTACAAATTATTACAGGCCAGGGAATTATGAAATAACTATAGGGAGCCTTCAATTAGGCCAGAGCTTCCAAACCTCAATGCCTTTGGTGTTGCATAGCCTTTCATAGTCCGGGTGTGTCAAAGTTCCCTAAGGACCTAAAGGGCTCCCGGGCAGTGCTCACACCCAGACATAGCCAAAGAGTTAAACATGTGCAGTGTGGGAAGTGCATGCCTTGTGTGTCAAAGTTCATAGGGTACTCAAAGGGTCTCCAAAGCAGTGCTCACACGAAGAGGGTTGAACTTAGACTTCTAAGAGTATATGTGAGAGTGATTTTTATTTCTCAAAAGGGGTTTGAGTAAGGAACAGTTTTTGAGAAAGGGTAAGTAAGAAAATAGTTTTGAAGAAGGAAATGGAAGCTTAACATCACACAAAGGACCAATGATAGTCCAACAATCACAAACAGGGGTGATGGGATTTGAGGGACAAATAAAGAGCATGTAAGGGAAGACAGGCAACATGCTGATACACACATAGAAATACAATCAGAAACTCCTAAGGGTTTAGAGGGTCAGGGGGTACAGTAAAATGCTAGGTTAGATTAACAACTAAGGCCATGGTTAAACTAATGTACCAGTCATAGGCATGTAAGAAGTAGGTGCTAAGTGTACAGAAACATGTTGGTCATAAACAAATAAAGCCTAATTTAAACATGCAGAGGGGAGTTCAGGATCCTAGATACATGCTGAAGAATAAGTAAGCAAATTGGAAGCATACTGAATTACAACAGTAGTAGAAACATGTGTGTTTGGGGACTGAAATCTAAATTAGAACATACTAGTGAAGTGAAGAAAGCAGTAACACAAACAGGAAAGTAGGAGATGCACAATAGTTAGCCTGGCTTGCAGCCAGCTGACTTAAAATAATAGTAGTTAGCACAAAAGAGAGAGAGCAGAGAGTCTTTTAAATTGTGGGAGAGAGAGATTTTTGAACAGATCCGTTCGCGTCCCTATGTTCGTGAGAGACTAGAGTATTTATAGTTTTGAAAACGAGTAGTGAAAATAAGGTAAGGAGTAATACTTTAACATAATTATAGAAATAATGTTCAATCAGAATCAATCAAAGAAGGAGCCATGAGAGGTCTGAGGATGGTGAGGATTCCATGGTTTCCGGCTAAGAGGCGGCCGGAGAAGACTAACAGACCTCATGGAGGTGTAGAGACCAGAGGTCTCTAGAGAGAACTTAGAGAGATAGAGAGAGAGTGTGTGAGATGGTGGAAATGAGTGACGGGGAGGGGGGGGGGGGGGTCATTAGGGTTTAATTATGGAAGGTGGAATCTGGGCCGTTGATAAAAAATAATCAACGACCAGGATTAAACAAAGGGTTGGGTCGGGCTGGTGAGGTATTGGGCTTAGGTTTATTTGGCTGGTTTTAAAGGGGGTATTGGGTTGGTAGATTTAGGCTAAAATTGAAATTAAAAAGGCTGTTTGTGAAATACCCCAAACAATTGATTAAAATAGTTTATAAAATAATTACTAATTATAAAAAGGATTTTTTCATGCATGGAAATATTTTAAAAAAATAATTATTTAGTATTTAAAAATACAATGAACTAATTTTGATTGAAATGATGCAAAAATGTATGCATATGGGCTATAATTGTAAAGTTATTCTAATTATAGCCAAAAGGTGCCAATTGACTATTTATGAAATAATTTTGGACTTAATAAATGGTAATATTAACTCAAGAAATGTTTGAAATAATTTGTGATGCTATTTCGTAATTATTTATTAGAAATAAAGTACTAGGCAAATTAATTAGAAAATGTAGAAATTGTGGGAAAATACCAATTGAAACTAATGCATGAATTTGAAGTCATATATGCATTTTAAAACTATTTTGGGAAAAATTGGGTATCAACAACTGCCCTCTTTACCCGGGAAGGATGAAAGAGTTGTCGGGTAAACATATGATGACCAATTTTGGCTGAGTAGAAATGGTTCAAAAGATTGAGGCCGCACCCTGGTTTCTGAGCTACCTACATATCCTGATTTTACAGGAATCAGGCCGTATGTAGTTCAGGAATCATCGGCGAAGTATACTGATGAAGTTTCACAAGTACGGATGCAAAGTGCAGGGTCGGGTGGTCAAGGGCTTACGGGATAGTTAGGAGACCTGGAGCGGAACCGCTCCCGCCTGGATGGCTGTTGCTAGCCGGATTACCCGCAAATGAATAACAAGCATATATCGTGCATAATTTAAACATGATGAAAATTCCCATTGGACCATGAATGTTGTCTTCGGACAGTTAAGGATGACGTCCTCAGACCATGATGTCCTGGGCCATGGATTTTTTGATGAGGGATTCGCAGGCCATGAAATGATATTCTCGGGCCATGAGGATGGTGCCTCCGAACCATGACGCCTTTGAATAATGATATGCAAAATGATAAAAAGAGATCATCAGGACATGACATGGTGTTCTTGGGCTATGAAGATGGTGCCTCCGAACGATGATGCCTTTGGATAGGTCGACGATATTTCAGCCCATGAAGATGCAATAGTATGATGCTGACAAGATAGAGCTTAGTCTTGCGAATTAAAAAGGGCAAAGCTTAGCCCGAAAGGAAGCGAATGATAGAGACATGGGTTTATTTTGAAAAGTAAATGGGAGACACCGTTTAGTCTCGGAAGGCAGAAAGGTAGCCTTACGCAATATGTGAATGCAGATGGAGGTAGCGTTTAACCTCGGAAGGTAGAAAGGTAGCCTTATGCAATATGCGAATGCAGATGGAGGTAGCGTTTAACCTAGGAAGGCAGAAAGGTAGCCTTATGCTAGAATAGATGCAGATGGAGGTAGCGTTTAACCTCGGAAGGCAGAATGATAGCCTTATGCAATATGCGAATGCAGATGGAGGTAGCGTTTAACCTCGGAAGGCAGAAAGGTAGCCTTATGCAAGAATAGATGCAGATGGAGGTAGCGTTTAACCTCGAAAGGCAGAAAGGTAGCCTTATACAATATGCAGATGCAGATGGAGGTAGCGTTTAACCTTTGAAGGCAGAAAGGTAGCCTTATGCAACATGCGGATGCAGATGGAGGTGGAAGGTAGCCTTATGCAATATGTGGATGCAGATGGAAGTAGCGTTTAACCTCGGAAGGCAGAAAGGTAGCCTTATGCAATCTGCGGATGCAGATGGAGGTAGCGTTTACCCTCGGAAGGCAGAAAGGTAGCCTTATGCAAAATGTGGATGCAGATGGAGGTAGTGTTTAACCTCGGAAGGAAGAATGATAGCCTTATGCAATATGTGAATGTAGATGGAGGTAGAGTTTAACCTCGGAAGGAAGAAAGGTAGCCTTATGCAATATGCAGATGCAAATGGAGACAACGTTTAGTCTCGGGAGGCAGAAAGGTAGCCTTATGCAATATGCGAATGCAGATGGAGACATCATTTAGTCTCGGAAGGCATAAAGGTAGCCTTATGCAATATGCAGATGCAGATGGAGGTAGCGTTTAACCTCGAAAGGCAGCCTTATGCAATATGCAAATGCAGATAGAGACAACGTTTAGTCTCGGAAGGCAGAAAGGTATCCTTATGCAATATGTAAGGAAGGACGGTATAAATTCTTAGCTGGTGTTAAGTTGTGGTAGAGAATTTTGGTAATGAAGCATTGTTTGTGCTGATAATAAGTGTTGGCGTGACGAGTTTGAGGAACGATGTCTGTCCTTGGAGCGGATAATATATTTGGGGGCTTTTTGCAATTTTGTGCCTGCATCCAAAGAAAAATTGTGAGTTTTGTAAAGGAGAAAGGTTAGTTCGAACTCCTGCTGACCCTGCTTGGCTCGTTTGCTTGATCATGATGATACCGTCTGTGTCATTGGGGTAGCGTTCACTAAACAAGCTGCTTCATAAAAAATAAATATGCATGATTTTGTAAAAGTATAATATATAATCTAAAATAATTTAAGATGAACCGATGATATGACACGACTTGAGACATTGCGACCTCTCTTGTTGCAGAATTTTGAGGGTCCTCCTAAAAATTCTGCCCCAGTTTGCTGGGTGGGTGCCTCTGACTGATACTCGCGCCGCGAGTGGCTGAACTTGCTTCGGAATTTTGAGGGTCCTCCTCAAAATTCTGCCCCAGTTTCCAATTGCGGGGAAAAATAGATTTTTATTGAATTGTGACCGAACCCATAGGGCTGCCTACGTATCCCCTCTTAAACAGGAATCAGGTCATGCGTAGTTCAAATTACATCACTGAGAAAGCATAAAGATTACACATAGTAGCGCTTGACTGCATCTGAATTGATCGGTTTCGGCCAAACTTCTCCGTCCATTTCTGCAAGTATGAGTGCCCCTCCTGTCAGCACTTTAGGAACCATGTACAGACCTTGCCAGTTGGGAGAGAACTTCCCATTGGCTTCATCTTGATGCGGAAAGATTTTCTTTAACACCAGCTGCCCTGGTGTGAATCGTCTCGGCTTGACTTTCTTGTTGAAGGCCCTGGCCATTCTGTTCTGATATAGTTGACCATGACATACTGCATTCATTCCCTTCCGTCTATGAGGGACAATTTCACATAACGGCTTCTTACCACTCTGCGTCGCTGAGCTCAGCTTCCTGTATAATTCTTAGAGATGGAATCTCCACTTCGGCAAGAATAACAGCCTTCGTACCATAAACTAGCATATAGGGAGTTTCCCCTGTTGATGTGCGGATAGTGGTGCGGTATCCCAGTAAAGCGAATGATAACTTTTCATGCTATTGCTTGTGCCTTTCTATCATCTTTCTTAGTATTTTCTTGATGTTTTTGTTAGCAGCCTCTACGGCTCCATACATATGAGGTCCCTATGCTGTGGAATTCTTGTGTTTGATCTTGAAAGTTTCACACATAGCTTTCATCAAGTCGCTGTTGAGATTAGAACCATTGTTGGTGATGATTGACTCTGGAACTCCGAGCCGACAAACAATGCGGTCGCGGAAAAAGTCGGCCACGACTTTCTTAGTAACTGCTTTGTAGGAGGCTGCTTCGACCCATTTAGTGAAGTAGTCAATGGCAACCAAAGTGAACCTGTGGCCATTGGAAGCGGCAGGCTCAATTGGTCCAATAACGTCCATACCGCAAGCGACAAATGACCATGGCGAGCTGGTTGCATTGAGCTCACTTGGAGGCACTTTTATCATATCCCCATGTATCTGGCAGCGGTGGCACTTACGAACATACTGGATGCAATCCGTTTCTATAGTCATCTAAAAGTAACCAGCTCAGATTATTTTTTTTGCTAGAACAAAACCGTTCATAAGTGGGCCACAGGTCCCTGCATGAATTTCTTCCAACAACGTTGATGCTTCTTTTGCGTCAACACACCTTAATAACCCCAAATCGGGAGTCCTCCTATACAGGATTCCTCCGTTGTGAAAAAAATTATTGGACAATCTCCGAAGTGTGCGTTTCTGAGTGGAATTTGCAAGCTCGGGGTATTCTCCTTTTGCCAAGTACTTATCGATGTCATGAAACCAAGGATTTCCATCTGCTTCTTCTTCGATATGGGCACAATAAACTGGATGATTATGGATCTTTATGGAAATAGGGTCAATGAAATTCTTGTCCGGATGCTGGATCAGTGAGGACAAAGTAGCTAATGCGTCGGCGAACTCATTCTGGATTCTGGGGACGTTCCAGAACTCTGTCTTTGTGAACCTCTTTCTTAACCCCTGTACATGGTGCAGATATGGAAGTATCTTGGAATTCTTTTTTGCCCATTCTCCTTGTACCTGATGTACCAATAAGTCTGAATCACCAATCACTAAGAGCTCCTGGACGTTCATGTGAATGGCCATATTGAGCCCCAAGATGCAGGCTTCATATTCGGCCATATTGTTGGTGCAAGGGAACTTGAGTTTGGCGGATATCGGATAGTGCTGACCGGTCTCTGATACTAGTACTGCTCCAATACCGACTCCCTTGAAGTTTGCTGCTCCATCAAAGAACATCCTCCAACCATCATAGGATTCTGCAATATCTTCTCCTATGAATGATACCTCTTCATCAGGAAAATATGTTTTCAGAGGTTCGTATCCTCCGTCTACGGGATTCTCAGCAAGATGGTCTGCCAGAGCTTGTCCTTTGACTGCCTTCTGAGTCATGTAGACAATGTCGAATTCGCTCAACAGGATTTGCCACTTGGCTAACTTGCCGGTGGGCATGGGCTTCTGAAAGATGTACTTTAATGGATCCATCCTTGATATGAAATATGTTGTGTAGGCACAGAAGTAATGCCTCAGCTTTTGGGCGACCCAAGTTAGAGCACAACAGGTACGCTCTAATAAAGAATACCGGGCCTCATATGAAGTGAACTTCTTGCTGAGGTAATAAATAGCTTGTTCTTTCCTTCCTGTTTCATCGTGCTGCCCCAGAACGCAGCCGAAAACTCCATATAATACTGCGAGATAGAGTAGTAAAGGTCTTCCTGGCTTGGGCGGTACTAGGACTGGCAGTGTTGACAAATATTCCTTGATTCTGTCGAAGGCCTTTTGACAATCATTGGTCCACTTGGTCGCAGTGTCCTTCTTCAACATCTTAACGATTGGCTCACAGATGACTGTAGACTGTGCTATAAACCGGCTGATGTAATTAAGCCTCCCCAAGAAACTCATCACATCTTTCTTGTTCCTTGGTGGTGGTAGCTCTTGAACGACTTTGACCTTGGACGGATCCAATTCTATTCCCCGGCGGCATACAATAAACCCAGCAGCTTCCTAGCAGGAACCCTGAATGCACACTTCGCGGGGTTTAGTTTCAGATTGTATTTTC
>ML446930.1:0-16286 GCA_005239535.1 Nicotiana rustica | reverse complement strand
CCGAATGGCATCATCTTGTAACAATACACTCCCCACGGCGTAATGAACGCCGTTTTCTCAGCATCTTCCTCATCCATCCAAATCTGGTGATAACCAGCGAAGCAATCCACAAAGGACTAGAATTCATGCTTGGCTCAGTTATCAATTAGAATGTATATATTTGGCAAGGGGAAGTCATCTTTCAGACTGGCCCAGTGGAGATCTCGGTAGTCGACGCAGACTCTGACCTTCCCATCCTTCTTTGGCACAAGTACAATGTTGGCTAACCATGTTGGGTACTCCACTACCCGGAGAACTTTTGAGTTGATCTGCTTGGTAACTTCTTCTTTGATTCTCAAACTCATGTCGGGTTTGAAATTTCTGAGCTTTTGTTTCACTGGTGGACACATTGAATTGGTTGGCAGTTTGTGTGCCACAATAGACGTACTTAGACCAGTCATGTCATCATACGACCATGCAAATACGTCCCCATACTCTCTTAGAAACTCTGTATATTCTTTATTTTCTGATGGTGACAAATGGATGTTGATGCGAGTCTCCTTGACATTTTTTGAATCCCCCAGGATGATAACTTCGGTCTCATCCAGGTTGGACTTAGGTCTGTTCTCAAAGTTCTCAACTTCTTTGACAATCTCGTCAGGTATGTCGTCCTCTTCTGAATCAATGTCAGTTTGTTGCGTTGTCTCATTGCATGT
This sequence comes from Nicotiana rustica, assembly GCA_005239535.1. Taxonomy (NCBI): domain Eukaryota; kingdom Viridiplantae; phylum Streptophyta; class Magnoliopsida; order Solanales; family Solanaceae; genus Nicotiana; species Nicotiana rustica. The sequence goes on along the minus strand of ML446930.1, from coordinate 15,591 downwards.
CACAATCATCGTTTCATCAAGACAAGTAATAGTAATGCTGTACAAAATAAAACAATGAGAGAAAAAAATAGCAATAAATATCAGATTCGTAAGAGAAATTTAGAAGATGCTTTGATAGATTGGATAACTGTTTTGAACATTGAAGATCTTTATTGCAGAAATTGAAAAATGCAGGAAAAGAAAATCATTTAGCAAATAAAACAGTAAATAATTCTTGTTTTAGCCTTGCTACCCCGAGGCTCGTCGGGCTTTGGTTGTCTTGATAGACTAGTTCTTGAGATATGCTCCCTTGATTACAGTCTGTATGGAAGGGCGTTCCTCCCCCTTCCCCTCGAGAACAACATAGCAGTCCATGTTATCATGCTCTAGGAACAATCTCCTCATTGCTGCAAGTGCTTCTTTCTCATCTGAACCGTAAATAGTGTCTGCCTGCTTGAAAGTCTGCTCAAGATGAGGTATTGGCTGCTCCAAAGGGTAATAGGGACCGCGCCAAGGTGGCGACCAGCCGTTAAATTCCTGCTAAGTGTACTCATAACCCAGACTAAAAGTTGTGCCATGCTCCTTGAGCTTTATGGGCTTCGTGATCCCTTGGAGGTTTTTACCGAGACCTTTGCCTGGCTCATATCCTCTCTAGTTTCGGATGCTCTCAATCTTGTTATCCCACTATTTTTCCTTGTCGGTAACATTGACCCGTTCAATGTGGTGGTAAGTTCCTCCGCCTATCTTCCTTTTTCCGTCAATCACCAAAATAGTTTGACGACTATAAATGGGGTTGCTAATGTTACCATGAATTCCACTCGAATTTTACCGCCTGATGTAATGTTGATGCTACGGCCCCAGCAGCATGAATCTAGGGTCATCCCAACAACAGGTTGTAGGATGCCGGGACATCTATCACCTAGAAATCCACTTCGAACCAAGTCAGTCCCATCTGTAGACATAGATTAATCTCCCCCATGCTGGACCTCTGAGAACTGTCAAAGGCTTTCACATTGATCGCCCCATCCTTTATCTCATGTAGACCTTTACCCAATTTCTTGAGTGTTATCAACGAACATATGTTAAGATTGGAACCTCCATCGATCAAGATTCTTGTGATGAAATGATCTTCACATTGCACGGTGATGTGCAGTGCTTTGTTATGCCCCAATCCTTCAGGTGGTAGCTCATCCTCATGAAAAGTGATTTTATGACTCTCCAGTACCTGGCCTATCATATTGGTAATTTCCCTACTAGTGATGTTGTTTGGCACATATGCTTCGCTCAACACTTTTAACAAAGAATTTCTGTGAGTTTCGGAATTCTGCAGCAAAGAGAGGATGGATATTTGTGCCGGTGTCTTGTTCAGCTGGTCCATGACTGAATACTTCTTAGCCTGCACCTTCCTCCAAAGGTCATCGGGACCCGTTTCGATAAGGGGAGTCCGGTTGGCGGCCTGCTTGGTTGACTCGGCCAGATGCTCAAGGGTGTAGCTCCTACCAGTTCTCGTCATACCCTATGCTGCGACAGCTTCCTCAGACCTGACCTTGCCTTTCCTTCTCGCCTCGGCTGTGTAGTCCCAAGGGATAGCATTTGAATAGAAGGGTGGCGTGGTTAACATCACCACCGTAATTGGTGCAGCCATCCTCTTCAAACAGAATGTGTGTTAGGGGTGGCAAAACTGCGACCTCGAACGAAGCTGGTGCATTTGCTGGAGATACAAACTCAACTTCAATTGGCACTGGTGACTTTGCAGGTGACACTGTTTCAAACTCAAATGGTATAGATATATTCACCTCAGCGGTCTCGGATGGTTGAATCTAGACTATGATCAGTTTGAGAAGGACTGCGGGTTTCTTTGGGTCATCGCCTTCTGCGATCAACCCGATTGACCCCTCGGGTTCCCAGTCATCTTCTATTTCAATCATATGGATACCTCTACCCTTATGGTCTGGCAGAGGATTGTCGCGGACGTTTGGAGCGGGGTCTTTTGCCACAATAATCTTGTTGTCAATGAGAGCCTGTATTTTTTCCTTCAGAGAACGACATTCTTCGATGGTGTGTCCTTTCATGCCGGAATGGTATACACAGGATTTTTTTGGGTTAACCCACTGAGAAGGGTTCTCAGGGGTGGCAACAGTAATAAGTGTGACATAATCAACAACTTTGAGTTTTTCATATAGCTGGTCAATGGGCTCGGCTATGGCGGTGTATTGCTTTGGAGGGTTGCGATCAAAATTGGGACGAGGTCTAGGGAAGTTTTGGCGTGCAAGAGGTGATTGGTAATGAGATGGCTGGGAATTATAAGTGTGGTAGACAGGAGCAGGTTGTGGATATTTGGGCGAAGCGGGTTGATATGTGGGTGGTGGAGCTTGGTAGGAAGGTGGTGGAGTTTGGTAATTTTGTGAGGGTGCTTGGTAATTCGGGGTTGGATGATATGTGAGTGGAGGTGTCGGATAGGTTTGGTACTTGAGCGGGGACTTGGTTCTTTGTGCAACCATTACGGCTCCCACATCTCTCTTCTTAGACACACCACCGGACTGTAGAGCCTTGTTAGTGGCTTGCAAGGCTTCAAAATTTGTAACCATACTGCTTTTAATACCTTCTTCAATCCGCTCACCCAATTTGATGATGTCAGAGAACTTGTGGCCTTCAACCATCATTAACTGTTCATAATATTGCGGGTCCTGAGCCCGAACAAAGAACTTGTTCATCTGTTCTTCCTCTAGAGCAGGTCTAACTTTAGCGGCTTCAGACCTCCAACGAGTAGCATACTCGCGAAAGCTTTCTGTAGGTTTCTTCTTCAAATTTTGAATGTAGAACACATCTGGTGCGTTCTCCATGTTGAATCTAAATATGTCCATGAAATTAGACGCCATACTTACCCAACTTGACCATTTCTTGGGGTCTTGGCTGATGTACCAAGATAGTGCGTCTCCCTTCAAACTCCTCATGAACAACTTCATGCGGATCCTTTCATCCTTTCCTACGCCAACTAATTTGTCGCAATAGGTCCTCAGATGGACTCTCGGATCACCGGTACTGTCAAACATTTCAAACTTTGGAGGTTTGTACCCCTCGAGCAGTTCTACATCAGGTTGGATACAAAGGTCTTCATAGTTCAACCCTTCAATCCCCTTGGTTCCTTCAACACCCTGGACTCGGCTGGTCAGTTTCCTAAGCTCCTCGGCCAGGTTCCTGATAAGTAAATCCTATTCGTCAGACTCAGACGCCAGTGGGGTAGGCGGAGTGGAGTGGGTCATGGTTTCCACATAGATTGGATTGTTATAGGTGTGGAAATGGTCTTTTGTGGGGTTTTGAGGTTTTGGGATGAGTAGTGGAGTGTTATTTGAGGTGTGGCAAGCATTGCACTGCGTCGGGAGAATTTGGTTCTTTGGGGGAGTGGTGTGATGGTGAGGTGCAGGATGATTTTACTGTCTTGGGATATTTTGTGGAGGTGCGGGTTTTTGAGCATTTGGAAGGTTGACGTCAGGGACGTTGAGGGAAAATGACAAGTTGGCCAGATTTCGGACTTGATTGAGTTCTTCCTGAAACTTCAGCAATTTCTATTCAAGTGGCGACATGTTCTCATGCAGGACCTGAATACCTCGGCCATCAGTGGCCTCTACCCGTTCAATCACATTCTTCTTTCTGATGCCGCTAGACTCTTCCATCTTACTTTTTCCTTTGTCTTTGCCCTTAGGAGGACTAGGGGGAGGAGTAGGTGGAGGACCCTTGGATCTGGTGCGATAGGCTGGTGATGCCAGAATGCACGAACTAACCTTTGGGGAGGGGAGTAAGAAAAAATAAAAACAAAAGGTAACCAAGTCAGTGAGGATCATGAAAAGAGTATTGCAATATTTAAACACATAATGCGGAAATGAAAGCGTGTCCTAAGTTGGGGACCTCTTGGTGCCCGAGGTAGGCCTAGCAACAAATTGATTTGGAGAACTTAAATAAAGACATTGGCCTTATTACATTGATGGAAAAATAAAGACATTCCTATCTACTTCGTCCCAAAAGGACCTTCCCCAGATTCGACATTCTTGCTTTCTTCTAACAGCTTTCCCAGCTCGCGAAGTCCCAGCAACAGGTAAGTTCTGGCTAGGTATCCCCCTGCAGCTCCCTTAGCCTTTTGACAGTCTTCAACTCTTTTGATGAACTTTTCTTCCAAATCTATTATACCTCATTCCAAGTACCCCAGCCTCTTGTTGGCACTGATAGCCATGTCCTTCCATTCCTCGATCAGTCTTTTGTTGGACTCATGTATCTTGTGGTGATCATCCTCATTTTCCCGGATCCTTTTATGCAATTGGTTGAACTTGACTTGTGCTTCATACCTTTCATCTATAACCCTGTGACCTCGGACGTACCCCGGCTTGCTCTAACCACCCAGATCCTCTTCTAACCAACCAAGATAGAAAATGGTATAACCGGCGTGATACCTGTCCGGCTCGATGGTGTCTTTCTCAAGTATAACCTTGTAGTGCCACAGGTGCTGAGCTTGGCACTTGTGAGGACTGTCATTATTTTGAAACTCGGCTCGAAGATGGCTCATCTTCTCGACCCTAGGGATGACTTGCTTCCTTCCTGCTTGCCTCATAACTCGAAGAGAGACGTAAGGGTATGTCCCTCTTAGATTGATCAGTATCAGAAATGATGCGTCTCGGAATCGAATGATGAACTCATCCGTTTGAAACCATTCGAACATCCATTGAACCTATTCTTCAGTCAGGTTATCAAAAATCTCGACCTATCCTTCAGCATTTTCAGGTTGAGCGAACATGTCAGGGATATAGTTCATTCACTTTGGGTGATGGAAAGCGATGTGGTCATCCCACATTCGGTGGTGGATGGCCTTTCGATATTCGTCTTTTTGGAGATGTTCCATGAGCCAGAGCTGAATTGCAACCTTCGAAATGATTTTCTCCTTGTTGACACCTTTCTAAGGCCCGATATATATCTGCAACGATCATGGGCACAATGCTGAAATATTGCCCATTTACCCCTTCCATTATGGTCTTAGTTACCATGGCTAGCCTGGTATGGATCCTTTCCTTCTTCATCGGGAACACGATCAAACCCAAAAAGCAGACCATAAACACGAACACTCCACGATGGACATGTCCCAGAGAGGTGATAACAAACTCATCATGGTAGGTACAATATGATTTGCTGTAGCCATACCTTTCGTACAAGTAGTCAAAAGGAATGTACGAATCCTCCAGACATACCAATTCCGCGTCTTTTTTCAGACCCATCATTTTGAGGAAACTTTTTCCTGTGCGGTTCTCAGGCATCAGCAACCCCGGAGCTTCCCATACTAGGTTAGCCAACCCTCCTATCTCTTCTATCAACAACGCCATTTCGATGTTCCTAAAGCGGAAGACGGATCTTTCACGATCCTAGAACAGGGTAGCAGCCTCTACTATCGTCTTGTTAGGCTGGATTTCCAGAAGAGATGGTAGATACCCAAGTGTTTCCTGATGATATCTTTGTCGCTAGAGTGCAGATCCTCCTACTCAACAGTTTTGGGTGGATATTGGAAACATGCCGAATCTGGGGACTCCGTGCCTTATTTTTTTCTGCAAAACAAATAGGTTAGGCCCTTAACCCCACCAGACTCAACTATTTAACGTCAATAATTAGCAGGAAGCATTTAGTTCTCCAAATAAATGCACAGAATGTGAGGGCGTCCGTTTGGGCTTAGGGAAACCCGGTGGAATTTTGGATAAGGCTATCTTAAAAGCTATCGTGCGGATGACACTTTAGCTTGACTAGGTTTGACCATGATGCATGCAATAGTGCAACAGGGTAATGTTTCTATGGGGTTTTATACTGGTACCCTTGAGCGGACAACTCAAGGGGGAAAGGCACGGAACCGTCGACTTACCGCTGATCGACTAGTTTTACCGCAAATAAGCCTTTCCGAATTTAGTGGGTGATAATATAGGAAGAGCGCAACCACTCATCAAGCGTTTCTATAGTATTTGTTTTGGCACGAGTGGAGTATGAATGTTGAGCATGATTTATGCAACAAGTATTAAAACAAGTTGTCATGTATTTGCACGTTAAAGAAAGCGGTAAAAATAGTAATAATGATTTAAAGCAGTTACAAAAGGAAACAAGGAGACATGTCAGTTACGTTTTGAAAAAATAAATACTCGAAGTAAACAATTAATTGCATGCAAAGGGAATAGGAAAGGGTGCAAGTATTTAAAAATAAAGGCATAAATTCACGAAACAATTTGAAATGGTAAAAGCCTGGATATCCCCAGCAGAGTCGCCATGCTGTCACGCACCCTTTTTCCTCTTCCTCGCGGAAGATCGGGTTTATGACATTGGTTGGGACAACTCTTTCCTTTTGGGCAAGGGGATTGCATATTTTGAAGAGTCGCCACCTAACGATTTTAAGGTGCGTTAGGGCACCTAAGGAGTTCAATTACAACTACGTTGCTAACCAGAGATTTGGGTAAGGACATGAAATTATCCCAAGGGGAAGGTATTAGGAACCCCTCAAGATCCACAAATATGGTTCCCGGCCAAATGGTTTCGTGAATTTGTACAACTAACAAATAACAAGTAAAGGCTCAAATAAGAGGGGATTTAAGTCTTAAGAATATAGGTGCTTAGAAAACAGTAGGGATGATTACAAACTAGCGTATACATGTCTCCTAGGTTTATAATAATATGAATCACATCAATTCAATACCCGGTAATCACTCCTCGAAGAGGGGCTACACGTGGTATTAGCACACCGGTCATCATATCCATATTCTACCCTTCCCACCCATGAAGGTAATTAAAGTGTATGTTTGGTAATGAAATTTATTGCGTGCTATTATCCGTCCCATCCTATCAGTCCTGGAGGAGGCTAGGACTACTATCCTAAAAGGAAGTACTAGGTTGGCCCATAGGTTTAAAGGAAAAGATTCTAAGCGACAAACAATGACAATTAGGACTTCAGATAAGGGAAAAGAAAATAAGAGCAGATACGAGGCCCAAGTATTCCTCCATAGATTATGCACATGATTAGCACGACTCAAACACAAGTAAGGCCTTATTAACTTCAGAACCTAAGGCATGCTATCTAGGTGAGAATGCAATAGTGAGGCATCTTTATTACTGATCTCAGAGGATGAATTTTATAAGTTTCTTACTGATTATAACCATTAATAGTCAAGCAGCAAGTATAAAGGAGTATGTTTCCAGTTTTAACAGATTTAACACCTAAAGCTTGCTTAAGAGTATGACAACACTCATTAATTATCTAGATTATTAAAGAAACTATTATAAGTTAGTTTGCCTAAACATGCTGTACTTAGGTGTTGCAAAATACAAACTATTACCAGTTGTTTGGAAATATGGTGAAATTATTTCAAGGTCTTTTTCATGAAATTAGTAGTTAAACTAGGTGTTGAATGAGGTCCTAAGACATTATATCTAATGTGCACACACAAGGATGCAGAATGCAGAGTTCCTAGGCACGATTTCTAAATGCATAATGTCACAGTATTTGAACATGCTATGTAGCCAGTATAAGGATGACTTATTTTTAGCGCATTATTATCTTAAGCATGATTCCTAGGTGTAACACAACATTACAACGATATTAGAACTGGTTTACATGAATAACAGGTTTATATTAACGATTAATCCTAGAGCATGATTTCTATATGATAAATGATAATGCCATAAAAGGATGCTGAAGCAGTAAACGTGGACCTAAGAAACAGGATGTCTAATGCATGATATGCTCGCATACAATCAGCCCTAAACATGAATTTCTAGTGGACACATAAGAAATGTAAACCTAGAGGCATGGTATCTACCCTTTAACATGGATAATCTATATAACTACCCTTCCTTTTCCACTATCCATTCCCAAATATTTGTTTACAAATTATTACAGGCCAGTGAATTATGAATTACACAACCAAAAGGAAAAATAAGAAGTTAACTATAAGGAGCCTTCAATTAGGCCCAAATCTTCCAAACCTCAATGCCTTTGGTGTTCCATAGCCTTTCATAGTACGAGTGTGTCAAATTTCCCTAAGGACCTCAAGGGCTCCCTAGCAGTGCTCACACCTAGACATAGCCAAAGAGTTAAACATGTGTAGTGTGGGAAGTGCCTGCCCTGTGTGTCAAAGTTCAGAGGGTACTCAAAGGGTCCCCGAAGCAGTGCTCACATGAAGGAGGCTGAACTTAGACTTCTAAGAGTATATGTGATAGTGCTTTTTAATTTTTAAAAGGGGTTTGAGTAAGGAACAATTTTGAGAAAGGGTAAGTAAGAAAACAATTTTATAGAAGGAAATGGAAGCTTAACATCACACAAAGGACCAAGGATAGTCCAACAATCACAAACAGAGGTAATGGGATTTGAGGGACAAATACAGAGCATGTAAGGGCAGACAGGCAACAGGCAGATACACACATAAACATACAACCAGAAACTCCTAAGGGACTAAAAGGTCAGGCGGTACAGTAAAGTGCTAGGTTAGATTAACAACTAAGGCCATGGTTAAACTAATGTACCAGTCATAGGCATGTAAGAAGTAGGTGCTAAGTGTACAGAAACATGCTGGTCATAAACAAATAAAGCCTAATTTATACATGCTAAATAATAAGTAAGCAAATTGGAAGCATACTGAATTACAACAGTTGTAGAAACATGTTGGTTTGGGGACTGAAATCTAAATTAGGACATACCATGAAGTGAAGAAAGCAGTAACACAAACAGGAAAGTAGGAGATGCACAATAGTTAGCCTTGGCTTGCAGCCGGCCGACTTAGAATAGTAGTAGTTAGCACAAAAGAGAGAGAGAGCAGAGAGTCTTTTAAATTGTGTGAGAGAGAGATTTTTGAACAGATCCGTTCGCGTCCCTGTGTTCATGAGAGACTAGAGTATTTATAGTTTTGAAAACGAGTAGTGAAAATAAGGTAAGGAGTAACACTTTAACATAATTATAGAAATAATGTTCAATCAGAATCAATCAAAGACCTGGACTCCCTTTCATTAGGGAGTCATAATTCAAACGACACAATTACAATTAAATAAGGAAAGGAATCAACTATAAAACTGAACTTTAGCATAAAAAGAGTAGTAAGGTATATAGCCAGCAATTAAGTCTAGGTACATAACAAATAATTAGGGAGAGTATATGTCAGACAATCAACAACCTATTCGTGCACATAAATGGGGTATAGTATAATTTAGTTCTGAAAATTAGTCACAAGAATCACGGATGGGATTGAAAATTACAGGGACTCAATACTAACTAAAGAAAGTATCACACATACAAGGAAACAATTCGAAAATCAGTACAGAGTTACAAGAAAAATACACAAAGTCACATATTCAGGGAAGATATCACAGGTCTAAGGAGTTTACACAAAAATCAGTACAAATTATCATGTGAACAATCAATAAGGCAAACAGTCAGACCTATTAATCGTTAAACAACATGTATTGAAAAGAATCAGAGAAACCCTAAGCAAGTAGTTGGAGAAACAAAAGAAAATCAAAACCCTAACAATAAAATTACGGCAAGAAACTCAGAGAGAATCCAGAAGAACATATGGATAAATAATACGGACATAAACCTTGAAAATTAGGGTTCCATCAGAATACTTGAGAGTAAAAGGGGAGATTTAAGCAGCACGTTTAAAAAACATTACTGGAAATCAATATGAATACTAAAATCAGAAGATCAAACGTTTAAAAAGGGGTCAAGAAACCCTAGTTTTGGAAAAACGAAGGATCGTTCGAAAAACCAGGAAAATCCTTAAAGAAAACCCAAGAAAACCTCATAATATGCATAGATCTGTTACAGATCTAAAAGAATCGGAAGTTTAGGAGTTAGGGTTTCAAAGGGAGAACCTAGAGAGAGAGAGAGAGAGAGAGAGAGAGAGAGAGTTGGTATAGAAAACACTGGATCTAGCCGGAAAGTAGGAAAATCTTACTGGAATCAAGCCATGAAGGCTTGAGATAGGCCAAAGGTGTGAGGTAGTGGACCTTGGTCTCTTGAAGACCTTAGAGACAGCAACACCGGTGAGAAGGAGCCATGAGAGGCCTGAGGATGGTAAGGATTCCATGGTTTCCGGCTAAGAGGCGGCCGAAGAAGACGAACAGACCTCATCGGAGGTGGAGAGACCAGAGGTCTCTAGAGAGAACTGGGCTAGTTTTAAAGGGGGTATTGGGCTGGTAGATTTAGGCTAAAATTGAAATTAAAAAGGCTGTTTTTGAAATACCCCAAACAATTGATTAAAATAATTTTTAAAATAATTACTAATTATAAAAATGATTTTTTTATACGTGGAAATATTTTAAAAAATAATTATTTAGTATTTAAAAATACAATGACTAATTTTATTGAAATGATGCAAAAATGTATGCATATGGGCTATAATTGCAAAGTTATTGTAATTATATCCAAATGTGCCAATTGGCTATTTATGAAATAATTTTGGACTTAATAAATGGTAATATTAACTCAAGAAATGTTTGAAATCATTTGTGATGCTATTTCGTAGTTATTTATTAGAAATAAAGTACTAGGCAAATTAATTAGAAAATGTAGAAATTGTGGGAAAATACCAATTGAAACTAATGCATAATTTTGAAGTCATATATGCATTTTAAAACTATTTTGGGAAAAATTGGGTATCAACAACTGCCCCCAGGAAGTTTAGAATATGCTGCTGTGGATCCTCGTGTGGAAGACCCATAAACTGCCCGTTTGCATGAAGTAGCTGGATCATGCTCTGTTTTAGCTCAAAGTGCCCAGTGATTCTGGGCTTCACGATACTGGAGGTAACATTAGCAATACTGGGCATTGCTACCTCCTGAACAACCATATGTTGCTCCTCTGCCATATTCACGTGAAATTGGATGAGTGCCTGAATATTGTTTGTATCCCTTGCTTCCCTCAACATCCTGTGAAATGTTCTCTCGGGTTCGGGGTCAAAGCCGTTGAGTCCATCCTGGCTTCTGACCCTATGCATTCAATCAAAGTTCCTGAGATTAGAGCACAATCAAGTAACATTAAACTAGACAAAATAAACAATTAAAACAAAAACTAGAAAGTAGTCTATATTCAAGTCCCCGGCAACGACGCCAAAAACTTGTTGCTCCCAAACGCAGACGCAAGTATACGTAGTCGTACAAGTAATAGAATGATAAGTCGAGTGTCAAACCCACAGAGACTTGGATTAACTACTCACTAAATTACTAAAATTGTTATTCAATCCGGTATAAATTAAAGTCCAAGAATATGATTATATTAAACTAAAATTCTAAGTAATACTAAATTATCAAGTAACGAGTTGATTGTTGTGTATTCAATAGAGACAAATATTCTAGGGTTGTGATCGATTCACCATTCATATTGTGTTCTAATTAACTCTCCCTTTCATATAATTCACTCATGGTTGATAATTAATTGATAATTGCTCTCATATCCTTCTCCCTAAGTACTACTCGCCTATTCGAAATAGATTAACGCCTATATTCCTATGAAATTAATCTATTAAGAACGCATTAAGATTACGATATTTAATTAAGCACGGTGACTAGGTATATTCATATCCTAACCACAAATCCGCTCCCCTTGAGGGTTAAGATCGCGCTCTCTTCAATTCTTATCTAATCTATACACGGCTTTCCCAAGCATAGCATAGATAGTAAATACAACCTAACTGTTGGGCAGACAATTAAGCAATTAAACACAAAATCTAAGAAACAACCATATATTGGTGAATTATAATCAATGTCAAGCTAATGTTAAACAAAAATATTCATGGCTAAATCACAACCCTGGAACAATGGGTGTTTAGCCACTCATGATGTAATCAAACAATTGCACAAGTGTTGAATAAATTTCAAATACTATAAAAAGATGAAGAAAACTGTTAATTCTCCGCTCCCTAATGATCCCGTGTGTGTTTTTCCTCCAAAGTGGCGTCAATCCCTCCAATCATATGTTTAGTCTTGCTTTTATACGAGTTAGGTAGGTCTAGGTCCGAATAAACTGTGTCCCGAGCAAAATAGGAAATTCTCCGCCATCGGAGCCTTGGACAGCGCCAGGCGCCCACCAGGGCGCTACCTCTAAATTACTCACCACCTCCAGCGCCACAAGTGGCTCAAGGCGCTGCCTGTGGCGCCCAAATACGCAATTCGTCTGATTTTGTTCGTTTTGGTTCTAGTTTTGCGCATTTTGTCCCCAATTGCTCCCGAATCGTTCCTATACATAAAAAACACTTCAAATTAATATAAATCATCACAATTAACATCCAAAATTAACGAAACAAAATTAAAATATGAGGCGATATACATAGAAATATATATACTTTAAGCTAAACATCAGGGGTTGAACGGGTAAACAAATTTTGGTCCGAACCTCGAGTTTGGACCAAGCGGGCCCGGGGTCATTTTTTAAAACTTTTTTTGGAAAAACTTAGGAAAACCATGATTATGCATTAAAGTTAATTCCTTAGCAATAATTAATAATATTGAATTAATTATTATTAGATACGAGTGGGTTGGAAGTGAATTCTAAAGGAAAAGCTGTACTTGAGCAGTGAGTGGCCTGCGAAGTCGAAGTAAGTGTTGTGTCTAACCTTAGCTTGAGGGAATAGGTATTGTGTGACTACTTTCTACTTGTTTTGTTTCTAAATACGATGTATAGGTGAGGTGACAAGTACCTATACATTGTGGCCGAGTCATAACATGCGAGTGAAAGCTAATTCTTGTTGTCTTAAAGCCTATTATCTATGATTATTGTTGTTGGTAAGATGCTGAAAGATTTGTATCCGGTTCCACCGAGATGGATAATATTATGAATATTGAGTTGAGATTGAAATGTTAAATAGTGATAGAACCTATGATGAAATACTTATTTCTTGTGAAATTCCTCTTTATATGTTGTTAAAGATTCTGTGTGGGTGAGGAAGAGTGTAAAGAACGAAGGGTGATACTGTGCATAATTTATTTAAACGCTGAGGAAGAGTGTAAAGCACGAAGGGTGATGTTGTGCATAATTTATTTAAATTGCGAGGAAGAGTATAAAGCACGAAGGGTGATGCTGTGCATAATTTATCTATATTGTGAACGAAGGGTGATGCCGTGCATTTTTATTTATAATCTAGTGAGGATGAGAGTAAAATTATGAAGGGTGATTCCGTGCATTCGAATTATTATTTGGTGAGGCTGAGAGTAAAAGCACGAAGGGTGATGCCGTGCAAGTTTCCTTTCTATTTTAATTGCTTAAATTGTTGTAGATCACTGTCTATTTCTATCTTACTATTTTCTCACACCTTATGTTAAATTCCCCACTATATGATCCCTTCCCATTATTTATTGTTTACTTTTCTTTATTTGAAATCATTTCTACTAGCATGATTATATATGTCCAGGTTTTTATGTGGTGTCCTATCCTAGCCTCGTCACTACTTCGCCGAGGTTAGGCTCGATACTTACCTGTGATGACCCAAGGGATCATTTTATGAATTTAGACTCCGTTCTAGAATTATTGGCCATAAAAAGATTAATTTTAACTGCCTCGATTTTTGTGCGAAGTCCGGGTGTGAAACCGGAAAGCTTTTATGTGAAAATATAAGAAATAATAATTTTTAGAATTAAAAATTTGGTTTTAGTTGACTTGAGTCAACATTTTGAGTAAACGGACTCCGATCTGTGTTTCAACGATCCCAGGAGGTCCGAAGTAAAATATGGGACCCGGACGTATGCTCGGAAATGAATTCCGAGGTCCCAAGCCTTAGAAATCAATTTTTGAAAGAAATTGTTTTGTTGAAATATTTATGAAATAAAGAAAAGAATTAATATTTAAAATCATTGGTATCGGGACCGTATTTCTGTTCCGGAGCCCGGTACATATTTGTTATGATATTTAGGCCTTGCGTGTGAAATTTGGTAAAAATCAGAGTTCGTTTGACGTGAATCGGACATCCGGTTGAAAAGTTATGAACTATAAGTGTTCTTCAGGAAAATAATGAGTTTTGAGGTTTAATTCGTTGTTTTACATGTTATTTTCATGATTTGATCACACGATAAAGTTTGTATGATGCTTTTAGACTTGCGTGCATATTTGATTTAGAGCCACGAGGGCTCGGGTGAGTTTCAAATAGGTTTGGGTTGTGTTGCGCTCGTTCTTTCTTATGCTTCAACGTCGTTTCTTCAAATATAAATGATATCATATGGAATAAATGAGCTCCGATTTATGTTTTGAATGAAGTATTAGATCCGTATCATAATTACGGACCCGTAGCAAAAAGAATCATCGAATTTGCACATCGTATGAGGATTTTATGACCATTTTACCAAGGTTGCCCAGATTTTTCAGGTTAATTACGAATTTGCCCCTGACGGCGTATTAAAAACCTACACTATTTGCAAATCTTAAAACCTACATATCTCCTTCATTATAAGGCCAAATTGAGTGATTCAAAAGCCTAAATTCATTAGAATTTCACAAGGAATCCACTGGACACATAAAAATCGAGTTTAGGGATCGTTTGGAATGAGAAACGAGGCAGAATAGCTGGCAGAAAATATATTAAAAATGGGCAGACCTTTTCCTTCTCCAATTTTTCGAGGTTCCAGCCCTAAAAACGAGTTTTCTTCAACAATCTTCATCCCCAATTCATAGGTAATCAATTCCAAACCTTTTTCTTTTAATTCCTTACTATTTTGCATCACTTTTAAAGCAAAAACAAAGGATTTCCATGGTAAAAATTTAGGATTTGGGTAGAATTAGGGAGTTTTGTAAAAATTGAATTTTTATATCAAATTAAGGCCGGATTTCAAAACTAATAGCATATTTGGGTTCGTGGATGAATGGGTAAACGTAATTTAGTCCGAACCCGGAGTTTAGACGAAGCGGGCCCGGAGTCGGGTTTTCACTTTTTTTTTAGAGAACTTAGGAAAAATTATTTTCAATAAAGTAAGTTCCTTTAGCATTAGTTAATGATATTAAGTTAATTGTGATTAGATTCGAGCAAGTTAGAGGTGAATTCAAAAGGAAAAGCGATAATTGAGCAGTGAGTGGCCTGCGGAATTGAGGTAAGTGTTTGGTCTAACTTTGACTTGAGGGAATAGGAATCCCCACTTGTTTGCTATGTGAAATGCATGGGCGTGGTGTATAGGTGAGGTGACGAGTATCTATGCACCACCCAATTTGCTTGTTAAGCATGATACATTTTCCCGTTCCCAACTTAATTGATTCTTGTCTTAATTGTTCTATGTACATTATTGTTTCTATGACTACTTGGTCTTGTTATTTTATTGTTAGATATTGTTGTGGTTATTTTGAAAAGAGTATTGGTTGTTTTAGCTGGATTCCTTGTGGTACAAAACGGTTGAGCGGTTTGGTATTGTTTTTACAAATTATATATATGTATATGTTCCTTTTGGTTCCATTGTTGATAATATTGAGGAAGTGATGAGGAATGCAGTGTAACTGTTTTATGATTGTTGAGGTTTACGTGGTTGTTGGGTTTCAATTGATTGTTGTCAATTGTTGTGGCAAGTGTATTAAAAGTGTTGGTTGTTCTTTTGATTTTTATCATGGTACATAAAGACTGAGCTGGGTTGACA
>ML446927.1:96580-107859 GCA_005239535.1 Nicotiana rustica | reverse complement strand
GTGCGTCTAGTAAATTATCATAATTACTTGAGAGAGATTTATGGTAGATAGAGTGTTCATGATTGATAAAGACAACTAATCAAGCTATATAAAGTATCCGAGAAGTAAATTCACCGACGGGGGAAACCATAACCTTAGATCTTTATTACAATTGTTTACACCTTAGCATAGTTAATCTTTAGTTTTAATCTTTAGTGTTAGTAATTTAAATAACATCAAGTGATAGTTGAGTATTCTAACAGCTTGCTTGATACGTAAATTCCCTGTGGGATCGACTCTAGGTATAATACCCAGAATTATATTTGCAACGCTCGCTTAGTCTTTTATTAGACATAGTTGAGCATGATCAAGCGTGTTCGGAATGTAATTTTGATGTCTGATGTAGAATTAGGCTTGAATTGGCGAAAGTTAGTTTTCGGCGAATTTCGGTCGGTAATGGAAAATAGGCTATCGGGGTCAGAATGGAATTCCGACAGTTGAAACAGGTTCGTAATGTCATTTGGACTTGTCTGCAAAGTTTCAAGTCAGTTGGAGTTGTTTTGGGTAGTTTTGGCATCGTTGGTGGAATTTAGAAATTTAAAAGTTCATAGGCTTGAATTCGATGTGTTTTTAGGGTTTTGATGTTGTGTTTGATGTTTCGAAGGCTCGACTAAGTTTGAATGATCATACATGATGCGTTGGTATGTTTGGTTGGGGTCCCGAGGGGCTTGGGATGGTTTCGGATTGTTAACGGGGAGTTTGGAATGGTTTTGTTATTGCTGATGTTGGTTTTACTGGTGTTTTCGCACCTGAAGATGGGGAGCCGTATGTGAGGTTTCGCAGGAGCAGACATGGCACCGCAGGTGCGGATGTTTTGATGAGTGAGAAGAGTATGCATGTGCAAGGTAATTGCCGCACCTGCGAGGTCGCAGGTGCGGGAGGTCGATCGCAGGTGCGGAAGTTAGGGTCCTTGGGGTTTTCCGCAGGTGCGCACCTGGGATCCGCAGGTGCGATTCCGCAGGTGCGTGTAAGTGGTCGTAGGTGCGGAGCCATTGGGCAGAAAGTATAAAAGCGTGCCTTCGCAAATTTTATCCATCTTTCTCAATATTTCATCCGGGTTTGAAGATTTTGAAGGGTTTTGAAGAGGGGATTCGATAGTTCTTCATTGAGGTAAGGTTTTTGGACTCTAAACTCGTTTATATGTGATTAAAGGTCGATTTTATGGTGGTAATGTAGGGCAAAATCAATGCAAATTGGGTAATTAGGGCTTGGGATTAAGAGGCTTTAAAATGGGGATTTGAGGGGTCATTTGGACTCCGAATTCAGTGTTCTTGGTATGTAACTCGTGGGAGGACGAGGTTTGTTATGGTGTAAATTTTATTATGTACTGAGGCGTGGGCCCGGGGGTCGGGTTTGACCAATTTCGAGTTTTTGAGTATTTTTGATACATTTCGATTGGGATTAGTTCCTTAGCATATTATAATGATATACATCTGATTGTTGGTAGATTTGGAGCACTCGGAGGCCGAATTTAGAGGCAAGGGCACCGCGGAGTAGTATATTAGCCGGTTTTGAGGTAAGTAACGCTTCCAAACTTGACGCTGAGGGTTTGAAACCCCAAACTATTTGATATTTGATGTTAATTAAGGTGACACACTTGCCAAGTGACGCATGCGGGCGTACACGGAAGATTTGTAGCCTGGCTCATCCCATGGCACTGTCTAATGGTTATCTCAGGTTGATATTTGTACTGTGAAGGTGGCATTTACCTTGAACGCAATAGAAATCATGCTAAGTATAGATGTTAAGGCTTCACGTTGATATGTTCAGGCCGGAACGGTCGATTATTGCTGTCTCTACTTATGATTTTTGTTTTCACGTACTCATTCCTATTATAGTATATGTTTCATACCTCAGCCTCGTAAGCTGCTAATTTATTCTATATTATCATTGGTTGGGCTGATTTTCATATGTTAGAGCATTATGAGTGAGACTGGAAGGTACTGATTGAGTGAGGCTTGAAGCCTGGTTTTGAGACAGTTATGAGGTCGGACTGTACACCGCAACGACCCTGGAATCATGCGTTCGTTGGCTTGATATAGTTCTTGGGCTTATAGGAGCCCCTTCAGAGTCTTTACACCCCTAGTGAGCGCATTGATGATGAGGGATAGATCTTCTCTGGGCATGGATTTTGTCCGAAGGTGATGTTATGTGAGAGATGGATCTTCCCTGGACATGGATCTTGTCCGAGTGTTATGTTCCGGAGATGGACCTTCTCTGTGGGGCTTATGTTCCGGAGATGGATCTTCTCCGTAGGGCTGGATCGGCCTTTTTCCTCAGTACTAGGTGACTGTGTCACTTGTGTTTATGTAATATCCGGGATGGACTTTCCCTGGGCTGGAAGGCCGTATTCTAGTACTGAGTGGACCACCTTATGAGAGTCTGATTACTGAGTTCACATCATTCTTGATTCTATATGAATTCATGCTAGTATGGAGGGCTACAAACATAAATTGATGCATCTTGTTTATTTTCTGATATATTACTGTCATGTCAAAGTTATATAGTGTTGATCAAATTATCGGAGGTTTAGTCCATCACTACCTCTCAGCCCGTAGTTTGGTTTTGTTATTACTGATTTGGTGTACCCACGTTACCCTCTGCACCTTGTGTGCAGATCCGTGTACAATGGGATTCAACTCTAGTCGATGAGTAGCAACAGTTTTTATCATAGTTGACGAGGTAGCAGCTGGCGACCGTGATATCGTCTTCTCTTCCTTTTCTACCTGTCGTATTTATTTTCAGAGTATGTTGGTCATTTTTTTTGGTTGTATTAAGTACTAGCAACTCATGACTGTGTGACACTAGGTCCGAGGTTCGTAGGATTTGGGTTTTGATTTTCATAAAATTGTTTCCAAATTATGATTTATTATTATTATTATCCACAGACTTGTTAAGAAGGATATTTTATTGCTAATTGCATTTAGCTTAGATAAAATGGGTGGCTTGCCTGGTTCCACGATAGACGCCATCACAACTACGAAATTGGTTCGTGGCACGATGGTATCAGTGCGCTAGGTTAAATAGGTCTCATCAGTCATGAGCAGGTGTAGTAGAGTCTTTCGGATCGGTGCGGAGACGTCTGTACTTATCTTCGAGAGGCTGCAGAACCTTTAGGAAAAATCTCACATTCTCGAACTCTTATCGTGCGAATCCATTGATTCAACTTGAAGCATAATTCTTTGAACTCTTTTCATGTATTCAACGCACACGTGAGCGCTCGGTATCAGCCGTGCACCGATGATTTGTGACTTCCATGAATGTGATGTGATTTTAGCATGCTTGGGGCCAGTCTAGAGGACTTGAGGCCAGATTTTTGTCTGTAGCTTGAGTTCCGTGATTTCATTTGTGTGAGCATATGTATTGGGGACTTATATGTCCGCTGGTGTTCTTATTGATGGAACTTTGTGACTAGATGACTACATGGTGAGTTTGATTGTTAGATGTGTTCAGGTTGTTTGATTGTGACAAGAATGGATTAGCAGGAAATGTGGAAAGAACCATTAAGTATTTGACGTCTATATTGAGTTAGAATATGGCTTCGAGTTGTGAGTGTATTGAAGGACCTCTCGTGTGGTTTAGTTGTGGAGTGAAGTCGATTTTTCTGTTGTGTTATGAGTTCCTGGTGATGTCTTTTAGGTTGACCAATGCCCCAGCAGCGTTCATGTATTTGATTGACGGTGTATTCAGCTGTGTTATAACTCCTTTGTTATTGTATTTATTGATGGCATCCTACCGTATTCTCGTAGCCAGGGATAGCATACTCGGCATTTGATGATGGTATTAAAAGGATATAGAGGGTAGAAGCTTGTGAAGTTCTCCAAGTGTGAATTGTTGGCTTAGTTCAGTAGCATTCTAAGGACACATGGTGTCTGGTGAAGGTATCTATGTGGTAAGACGAGTGTGAGTGGAGCTTCCAGAAGCTCAAGAATTCCTGGACCACAGCTCCAGTGTTAATATTTCGATCAGCTTCAGGTTCTTATACTGCTTATGGCATGTCTCGAGGGCAGGCGGTGGTTGTGTTCTACTGTAGGAAGGTATATTGATTGTGTAATAGCTATGATATTCGGAAGTGTATAGGGAGATAACATTTTGAGATTTAGCAGGTAGGGGTATCTCCTGCGGGTTGTCCTGAGGTGTGTGACCCTTATGTTTATCTGTAGTAAGTTCTCTCTATCAGTAAATGATGCATGTTGCAATTTGATTTTAGATCGCTTGTGGGAGTTGGCATGACCATCACAATGGTGGATGCGATATTGGAAATTGATTTGAGTGTTAGATGGTTTGGGTCATATAAGCTTATGGAGGATTTAGTTGAATTCCACCATATCATGGTGGCAGTGATAATGTGTGGGCATAGTCTTGTTTGTCGTGATCCTTGGATTTGAGCCAAGTAGGGGAGTTCGTTATTGATAAGTTGATGACACGATTATGTGTTGTGTTGGTTTCGGTTTGAGGTATGTTGGTGAATCAGCTATGACCTACAGAGCTGGAGTCAGGGAATGACTCGAGTGATGGAAATTTCTTCTATACAAGTTGTAATGTACTTTATGGACAGTGGAATTCATTGTATGATGAAGTTGTACCGGTAAGTGTAGAGTGTGCAATGTATGAGTGTGCTTGTTGCTTCAAAGGTGTGGATTACTTTCCTAGTATGTGGATTGCAAGTGGGATAAAATATGCTAATTGGTGTGCTTTATGGATTTCGATACTGGGAGTTCTCATGAACAAGTTATTTTGTGGTTGTAGACCGTGAAGATGCAAGCAATGTTAGTCAGATGTTAGCTATGTGCCATGACTCAGTCATTGTGAAACTTCGGAGAGTTATCTATCTATTGTGGGTGACCAGAGATGATTTAGAGTTATTGATAGGCTTGGTATGGGTGTGTGTGTGTGTTTTGCAACAGGTCAGAATTGTTGACTCCGAATTGCTATGGTTGAGAGATGTACCATTTGATTGTCATTGAGCTTATTTGTGTTTTAGAGTGATCTATGGGTTGACTTTCGGTGTTTCGAGGAGTGGTGATCGTTGGTTATATGTGCATAGGGCGCGGTTTTATAGGGGCTTTATAGAGAGGATTGAGTAAGTTAAGTAAATGGGATGTTTCCCGGTGAGATGTATTGGTTATATACCTTCTGATTCGGGTAGCATGGTATCGTCTGGTTTCCCCCGTGGTTATGGAAATGCACTTTGAGTACTTGATGTCTAATTTTGAATGGTTATTGATTTTGGGCAAGGTGTCGTGAAGTATTTCAAGCGAACCAACGTTTAGATGAGATCGCGCAGTGTAGCGGAGTTACGTAAAGGTATGACCTTGGTATTGGATTCGTGTGTTTTGATTTTTACGGTGTGTGCCAGGCTGTTAGCATGATATGGTGATGGTAATTGTTAATGGAAGGATAGTCCTCTCCTGTGGATCTTTTATATAAATTGATTGCATTGGGATGTTGCTGTTAAGTGCACAAGTTGCACAGGTTTTGGCTTCGAATTGTATCGAAATGTCATGTCTCAGGGTGGCCGTGATGGATGAGAAGAGGTCATTGGACCTAGAATGAATATTTTCAGAATTGTTTACAGCATAGTTGGAAGGATAAATATCAGGAGTCGGCTTAGGAATCTACTATAATTCCTGTTTGGGAAGGGGGAGCTTCATGTCTGACTGATCGGACGAATGTTTGTTAGTTTCTACGTGTTTCTTTTATCATCGACATTATATGGAAGTGTTAGAGTGAGGCATTTCTTGATAAGAGGTTATGTACCGGTATTGAGTTGTTTGAACAACTATTGTGGTTAGGAGTTATTGCTATGAGTGGTTGAGCCATGCGGTATATTATGTGATCTCATCTTGGGTTACGGATATGGTTTGGTACAGCGTGTTCAAACTATTTTAGCTTATAGTCGTGGAAATTTGAACTTGTAAATTATTTCAGAAGTGGAAACTTGGTTTTAAGGTTTATGGGTCAGGATTTGATAATGAAATTTCAGTTATATTGTGTTATCAGACGTAGATGGGGTAGGGTGATATGGGATCACCTCCGAATATGTGCATGGAGGGTTAAACAACAAATTTTGGTGGTGTTGGAACAACTCTAGGCACGTTCGAGGACGAACGTATGTTTAAGTGGGGGAGAATGTAACGACCCGGTCTGTCGTTACGTAGAACTTGCATTTTTATTGTTGTCATTGACTTTTCATGGATTGGTTATTCTATTATTGATGTGTTAGAGTCGATAGGCTTGAAATCAGAATGGTTAAATGAGAATTCAGTAACTTAGTTTTTAAAAATAGCCTTAAAATGGGGAAAACGTCAACTGAAAGTTGACTTATTGGAAAACGACCTTAGAATGAGGATTTGATGTCTCGGATAGCTCCATTAGGTGATTTGGGACATGGGAGCATGTTCGAAATGTAATTTTGATGTCCGGTGTAGAATTAGGCTTGAATTGGCGAAAGTTAGTTTTTGGCGAATTTCGATCGGTAGTGAAAATAGGCTATCGGGGTTGGAACAGGTTCGTAATGTCATTTTGGACTTGTCTGCAAAGTTTCAAGTCAATCGGAGTTGTTTTGGGTAGTTTCGTCATCGTTGGTGGAATTTAGAAATATTAAAGTTCTTAAGCTTGAATTCGATGTGTTTTTAGGTTTTGATGTTGTGTTTGATGTTTCGAAGGCTCGACTAAGTTTGAATGATCATACATGATGCGTTGGTATGTTTGGTTGGTGTCCCGAGGGGCTCGGGATGGTTTCAGATGGTTAACGGGGAGTTTGGAATGGTTTTGTTATTGCTGATGTTGTTGTTACTGGTGTTTTCGCACCTGTGGATGGGGAGCCGCAGGTGCGGTTCTGCAGGAGAAGACATGGCACCGCAGGTGCAGAAGTTTGGCTGAGTGAGAAGAGTCCGCAGGTGCGAGGTAATTGCTGCACCTGCGAGGCCACATGTGTGGGAGGTCGATCGGTGTGGAAGTTGAGGTCCTTGGGGTTTTCCATAGGTGCGCACCTGGGATACGCAGGTGCGAGTAAGTGGTCGCAGGTGCGGAGCCACTGGGCAGAAAGTATAAAAGTGTGCCTTCGCGAATTTTAGCCATCCTTCTCAATATTTCATCCGGGTTTGAAGCTTTTGAAGGGTTTTGAAGAGGGGATTTGATAGTTCTTCATTGAGGTAAGGTTTTTGGACTCTAAACTCGTTTATATGTGATTAAAGGTTGGATTTATGGTGTAAAGTTAGGGAAAAATCAGTGTAAATTGTGTAATTAGGGCTTGGGATTAAGAGGCTTTAAAATGGGGATTTGAGGGGTCATTTGGACTCTGAATTCAGTGTTCTTGGTATGTATAGACTCGTGGGAGGACGAGGTTTCTTGTGGTGTAAATTTTATTGAGTTCCGAGACGTGGGCCCGGGGTTCGGGTTTGACCAATTTCGGGATTTTTGATACATTTCGATTGGGATTAGTTCCTTAGCTTAATATAATGATATACATCTGATTGTTTGTAGATTTGGAGCACTCAGAGGTCTAATTTAGAGGCAAGGGCACCGCGGAGTAGTATATTAGCCAATTTTGAGATAAGTAACGCTTCCAAACTTGGAACTGAGGGTTCGAAACCGCAAACTATTTGATATTTGATGTTAATTAAGGTGACGCACTTTCCAAGTGACGGTCATGCGGGCGTACACCGAATATTTGTAGCCTGACTCATCCCATGGCATTGACTAATGGTTATCTCAGGTCGATATTTGTACTGTGAAGGTGGCATTTACCTTGAACGCAATTGAAATCATGCTAAGTATAAATGTTAAGGCTTCAGGCCGATATGTTAAGACCGGAATGGTCGATTAATGCTGTCTCTATTTATGATTGTTGTTTTCATGTACTTAGTCATGTTATAGTATATGTTTCATGCCTCAGCCTCGTAAGTTGCTAGTTTATTCTATATTATCATTGGTTTGGGCTGATTTTCATAAGTTAGAGAATTATGAGTGAGACTGGAAGGTACTGACTGAGTGAGGCTTCAAGCCTGGTTTGAGACAGTTATGAGGTCGGACTGCACACCGCAGCGACCCTGGAATCATGCCTTCGTTGGCTTGATATTTTTCTTAGGCTTATAGGAGCTTCTCCGGAGTCTTTACACCCCTTGTGAGCGCACTGATGATGAGGGATGAATCTTCCCTGGGCATCGATCTTGTCCGAAGCTGATGTTATGTGAGGGATGGATATTCCCTAGACATGGATCTTGTCCGAGTGTTATGTTCCGGAGATGGACCTTCTCCTTGGGGTTTATGTTCCGGAGACGGATCTTCTCTGTGGGGCTGGATCAGCCTTTTTCCTCAGTACTAGGTGACTGTGTCACTTGTGTTTATGTAATATCTGGGATGGACTTTCCCTGGCCGGAAGGCCGTAGTCTAGTACTGAGTGGACCACATTATGATAGTCTGATTACTAAGTACACATCATTCTTGATTATATGAATTCATGCTAGTATGCAGGGCTACAAACATAAATTGATGCATCTTATTTATTTTCTGATATATTACTGTCATGTCCAAGTTATATACTGTTGATCGAATTATCGGAGGTTTAGTACATCACTACCTCTCAGCCCGTAGTTTGGTTTCATCACTACTGAGTTGGTGTACTCACGTTACCCCCTGCAAGTTGTGTGTAGATCCGGGTACAACGGGATTCAGCTCTGGTCAATGAGTAGCAGCAGTTTTCATTAGAGTTGAAAAGGTAGCAGCTGGCGACCGTGATCTTGTCTTCTCTTCCTTTTCTACCTGTCGTATTTATTTTCGGACTATGTTGTTCATTTCTTTTTAGTTGTATTAAGTACTAGCAGCTCATGACTGTGTGACACTGGATCCGGGGTTTGTAGGATTTGGGTTTGATTTTCATAAAATTGTTTCCAAATTCTGATTTATTATTATTATTATTATTATTATTAATATTATTATTATTATTATTATTATTAATATTATTATTATTATTATTATTATTAATATTATTATTATTATTATTATTATTAATATTATTATTATTATTATTATTATTATCCACAGACTTGTTAAGAAGGATATTTTATTGGTAATTGCGTTTAGCTTAGATAAAATGGGTGGCTTTCCTGGTTCCACGACAGGGCCCATCATGACTCCGGAATTGGGTCATGACACCAAGGCTTGAGAATTATTGACCTATTTCGGATAGTATGAGGACCAACATAAAAAATATGCATATCAGATATACTTTGAAACTTTATCACATAATAGCCATCTTCATGAAAGAACAGATCTGGTTCTGCAATATCAAGTCAGTGTTGGGAAATATACCTTCTTATAGCATTATATCCTGGATTTTCACCCATAATATAAGCAATCATCGCCGCGCTCCACCTCTCTTCTGCTTCTTTCACATCTTGCATATCAAGTTGTACCATAATTTTCCCATCTACAGTTTGAGGGGGCACATATCTCAAAGCCATTCCATGGGTAACAACTCGATTTTGTTGAAACAGATTCGACCACATTTTGTGCTCCGGTCATCGATCTCTATGGTTCACCTCTTTAGCCGCTAGATTCACTTCATCTCTGGGTCCAATAGCTTCCTCTCTTTGTTCACTTGTAGACTCCTTGCCTAGTTCCTTATGCATGACCTGTGTTTCCATCTCTGTTACTGTTCCATTGGAGCTACCTTCAATTCCGGTAGTATCTTTCATCTCACTTTGCTGAGCTTGAATTGAAGTGGTTAGCGTCAGTTTTCTACTTATCTCTGAGCTAGTTGATGAATTGATTTCACCCTTTCCTTCTTCTACTCCTTCGTGTTGCTCTGATGTCTGCATGTGCTGTCCAACCTTCGATTTGTTACTATCTGAGCTTCTAATGTTCGAGATCGGTGTCTTAGGAACCTTTTTTGGTCTTCCTCTTCCTCTACCTCGCCCCTAGCCATGGAAGCCACACTCAGCGCACATTTAGCTAACGTGAGCTGAGAGCATGGAGAAGACGAGTTCCAAAATACTACAAAAGTACTTTCAAGTTTATATTAATATGTGGTATATTATTTTATTATTTTTCTCTTTATGCATATGTATTATGTAACAGTAGTATATTCATATATAATTGCCTGGAATTAATTGGCAGAACTGTATACCCTATTGGTATAATTATATGTCATATTGATATCATATGGTAGTTGAAATATTTTTTGATTGTTTTGACTGCATTTTTAAGTGAATTCTATTCTGAAATAGTTTGTATGATCATATTTTGCTGTGTTGGATTTTCTTGTACCTATGGACAGATTTTGTGTATTATGTAATAGTTTTTATAGTTATATGCAGTTGTTGGAATGACTCCGTACAACTATATACCCTATTAGTATAGCTATATACTATATTAGTATCATATGCTAGTTGAATCCTTTTTTGGTTGTATTAGCTCCATTTAATTGGTACACTATTTGATTTTCGTTTAATAATAGTAATATAGTACAATATCTTAAAATACTTTGCTATATTAATATGTGTAAATTATTTTTTATTTTCTTTATATGCATGTGTATTATGTCATAGTTGTATAGTCATATAGTTGCAGGGAATTAACAAGTAAAATTATATACCATTTTGGTATCATATGGTAGTTTGAACATTTTCTGGTTGTTTTAACTGCATTTTAAAGTGAATTCTATTCTAAAATTATTTATATGAACATGATTTGCAGTTTCTTTGTGAATGGGCAAGTTGCTTTGTGAATATTTAGCTTGCAATGTGAGCATGTAATTTTCTCATACTTTTATTGCATCCTTTAATGTTTTGGTATAGTAGTATAGTCACTGATAGTTGTAGTAATATTCTAGAGCAATCATATACTCTGTTGGTACATGTATACTATATTGGTATCATATGGTACTAGAAGTCTTTTTTGCTACTTATATTTTTATGAAATTTTCCAATATTTTATTATCATCTCTATTCTAACTAGTATATATGGAGATTTGGTGACCGTAGATTATGTTTTCTTGCTCCATAACTGATTGTGTTATTGCTAATGGTAAAGTGTGTACTGATATTTATAGAGAGGGAGATCAAGGTTTGCATGGCAATCACGTGAATTAGAAAAGGAACAAGAAATAAAGAATATAAATAAAAAAATAAAATAAAGGAGTCAAATTCAAGTGTAAAATAAGTTATGATGAAAATAACAATAATACGGTTTGGACAAAAACAAATGAATAAAAAAAAAAAAAAAAAAGAAGAAAA
>ML446927.1:64477-86182 GCA_005239535.1 Nicotiana rustica | reverse complement strand
TTTTGCCCCTCAAATTCTGCCGCACTGGTTAGTCTCGGGGGACTTAACCTTTCCAACTTTACTTCGCCTTTATCGACCTTCTATTTCTGGTTTTTCCCTTGTCTTTAATTTAAAGCACTTGGAATGCTTTGGCTTTTCGGACTTTGCCGATAGGGTTAGCCGTGTGGGAATTAACCTTTCACTTCAATTGCCTTCATAGGCATTTTGATTTGATCTTCTCCTTTCAAGAGTTGTGTTTACGGCATCGGCCATTGTGGCCAGTCGGGATCGACTTGATGCCCCTGGTGAGGCTTGGTTCCCCTTGTATGTTGGCTCGCATCAAATGAGAAACCTGTAGATCAGTTTTTCCATCCTTTCTTTGTCTTATTTCAGGAATAGAGTTAGACCGGAAGGGATTGAGAAACAATAAATGACAGAATGGATAATGAGTTTAAACGAAAGGTATCCCTTTCGGGGAGAGGAAGGAAGGACTTATCTGGAGTGCATGCGGACTTTAATGAACATGACATACCTTTTTGATTGGATGCCTGATCCGTGTAAACCGTCCGACTCTCAGAAATTCATCACAACTAACACCTCGAGATTGAGAAACCTTGCCCCTGACTGTGTCCATGTCAGTGACCCATTATCATTTTCGATCAGTGGTGCCCTTTGCGGGTTTTCACCAACTAATCTC
Organism: Nicotiana rustica; assembly: GCA_005239535.1. NCBI lineage: Eukaryota > Viridiplantae > Streptophyta > Magnoliopsida > Solanales > Solanaceae > Nicotiana > Nicotiana rustica. The sequence goes on along the minus strand of ML446927.1, from coordinate 85,506 downwards.
TCTCATTTATCTTCTCACCATCGCCTTGTAGTGCTCTTTGTGAGTTTTCACTAACAAGACTCTCTCATTTTTAATTTCTCTGCTTACCGTCGCCTCGTGGTGCCCATGTGGGTTTTCACCGATAAGACTCTCTCATTTTATTTGTCTCATTTGCTTGCACCATATTCGACACTGTATCCTCCAACTCTAAGCATGTTTACCAACTGATCGGAGGACTTGAAAAGGGTTTTGGTGAAAAAGAATTTGTATTGAATTACAACTTTGGAACCTCTCCGGCGAAATTATCACCAAACGTAGTTCAGGGAATTTTTGTTTTTGTTTTTATTTTGATTTTTCTTTTCTTTTTTTTTTCTTTTTTTATTTTTTAAATAACACTTTCGGATTCCAAAGAGGGTAATCAAAGAAGAGTAACCGGCTCAAAGGGTTTGCAAAAGGGTTAATGGTGTTTGGGTAGCGAGAATAAAAGCCTTCGTCACCTCAGTCGGAGAAAATTTAATATTACACGGAGGATCAAACGTAGTATCTTTTGACGACACCTGCATTGACAGCCGTTTTGAGTTCATTCCTTCGTGTCCCCTAGGTATAACTCTACTTTTGGTAGCAATTTCCTTTTGATGTATGGACCTTTCCAGTTTGGGGCGAATTTTCCTTTCGCTTCTTTGTGGTGCGGGAGGATACGTCTTAAAACGAGTTGCCGTACTTCGAAGTTCCTAGGTCGCACTTTCTTGTTGTAAGAGCATGCCATTCTTTGCCGGTATAATTTTTCGTGGCACACTGCGGCCATTCTTTTCTCATCAATCAAAGATAATTGCTCCAGTCGGGTCTTGACCCACTAATTGTCCTCAATTTCTGCTTCGACAATAATCCGAAGGGAAGGAATTTCGACTTCTTTGGGTATTACGGTTTCAGTGCCATAAATCAATAGGTAAGGGGTAGCTCCAACCGATGTGCGCACGATCGTGCGATATCCCAACAATTCAAAAGGCAGCTTTTCATGCCATTTCCTGGATGTTTGAATCATTTTCCCAAGAATTTTCTTGATGTTTTTGTTTGCTGCTTCAACGGAGCCATTGGATTTGGGCCGGTAAGGGGTCGAGTTGCGGTGTGTTATCTGGAACTGTTCACATACCTCCCTCATCAAGTTACTATTTAGATTCGCGACATTTTCGGTAATGATAGTTTTTGGGATACCAAAACGACAGATGATATTAGCATGCACGAAATCCACCACCGCTTTCTTAGTGACAACTTTGAACGTGACGGCCTCGACCCATTTTGTGAAATAGTCAAATAGCAAACAAAATGAATCTGTGCCCATTTGAGGCCCTTGGCTCGATTGGCCCAATGACGTCCATTCCCCAGGCAACAAACGGCCAGGGTGACGACATAGGATGCAGTTTTGATGGTGGTGCATGGATTAAGTCGCCATGTATTTGATACTTATGGCACTTCCGGACGAAACCAAAAAAATCTTTCTCCATGGTCATCCAATAATATGCAGCCCGCAAGATTTTCTTTGCGAGGACGTACCCATTCATGTGGGGACCGCATACTCCTGAATGGACCTCGCTCATGATCCTTTCGGCTTCTTCGGCATCTACACATCTTAACAGATTTAGATCGGGAGTCCTTTTATACAGTACTTCCTCACTTAGGAAGAAACTGCTGGCGAGCCTTCGGATTGTTCTCTTTTGGTCTCCGTTGGTCTGCTCTAAATATTCTCTTGTCTTCAAAAATCTTTTAATATCCTGATACCAGGGTTGGATATCGGGTTCTACTTTGACCGTGTTGCAATAACCATGTCTCTCCTTGATTTGGATCTCCAATGGGTCTATGTGAACATTACCCGGATAGGGCAGCATTGCAGCTAGGGTGTCCATCGCATCGGCTACCTCATTGTGGCACCGAGGAATATATCTGAACTCGACGGCTTTGAATCACTTACTAAGATTCTCCACATGTTGTTTGTAGGGAAGGAGTTTAGCATCTCGAGTTTCCCACTCTCCCTGAACCTGCTTAATGATCAAATTGGAGTCCCCCATGATCAATAACTCTTCTACATCCATGTAAATGGCCATGTTCATGCCCATTATACAAGCTTCATATTCAGCAGTATTGTTTGTACATAGGAAAATGAGGCGGTCTGTGGCAGGGTAGTGTTGTCCTGTGGGTAAAATCAAGATTGCCCCTATCCCAATACCTTTCGCATTGGCTGCTCCGTCGAAGAACATTTTCCAGGTGTCAACACCTTCCGAGATTACTTCGACGGAATTGATTTTTTTATCCGAAAAATAAGTGCGCAAGGGTTGGTATTCATCATCAACCGGATTTTCAGCTAGATGATCGACCAATGCTTGAGCTTTCATAGTTGTGTGAGTGACATAGACAATATTGAATTCTGTGAGCAAGATTTTCCATTTCACTAATATCGCGGTGGGCATTGGCTTTTGGAATATATACTTCAAAGGATCCAGCCCCGCGATGAGGTAGGTGGTATAAGCCAATAAATAATGTCGGAGCTTCTGAGCAACCCAAGTTAGAGTGAAGCAAGTCCTTTCTAACTGAGAATACTTGGCCTCGTAGCTTGTGAACTTCTTGCTCAAGTAATATATTGCCTGCTCTTTCTTCCCGGTTGCATCGTGTTGCCTGAGAACACACCTAAAGGAATTTTCTAACACTGTCAGGTATAGGAACAACGGTCTCCCTGGTTCTGGTGGGACGAACACTAGAGGATTTGACAGATATTATTTGATCCTGTCGAAAGCGTCCTGGCACTCGTCTGTCCATTTGATGGTTGCATCTTTTTTCAACAGCTTGAATATAGGCTCGCATGTAGATGTCAACTGAGTGATGAACCTGCTGATGTAATTCAACCTACCCAGCATACTCATGACTTCCTTCTTGGTTCTTAAGGGTGGGAGATCCCGAATAGATTTTATCTTTTCGGGTCCAGCTCAATGCTCCGTCGACTGACTATAAATCGCAGTAATTTTTCGGATGGAACTCCAAAAGCGCATTTGGTTGGGTTTAACTTCAAATCATATTTGTGCAGGCATTCGAAGAATTTCCTCAAATGATGCACATGGTCACTTTGGGTCCTGGACTTAATGATCACATCATCCACGTACACCTCGATCTACTGATGCATCATGTCGTGGAATATGGCGGTCATGGCCCTCATATAAGTTGCACCAGCATTCATTAAACCAAATGGCATGACCCGGTAACTGTATGTTCCCAGGGTGTAGTGAAGGCTGTCTTTTCTGCATCCTCATCATCCATCAACACCTGGTGATATCCGACATAGCAATCGACAAAAGATTGTACCTCATGTTTGGTACAATTGTCAAATAGGATATGTATGTTTGACAGTGGAAAATTATCTTTGGGACTTTCTTTATTCAGATCTCGGTAGTCGACACATACTCGGACCTTTCCATCATTTTTAGGCACCGGAACCACATTGGCTAGCTAGGTGGTGTATTGGACCACTCATATTACTCCAGCCTTTAGTTGTTTAGCGACCTCTTCTTTGATCTTGTCACTCATGTCTGTTTTAAATTTCCTCTGCTTTTGTTGGACAGGTGGGTGACCGGGGTAGGTTGGCAATTTGTGTTCCACCAAGTCCATACTTAGTCCGGGCATGTCGTCGTATGACCAAGCAAACACGTATTTGAATTCAAATAGGAGTTGAATCAAGACTTCCCTAGTCCTTTCATTCGTGTGGACGCTTACCATGGTTTCTCGAATCTCTTCTTCACTGCCCAAGTTAACGGGTTCTGTTTCGTTTAATTTTGGCTTAGGCTTATTCTCAAACTGTTCCAATTCTCAATTTATTTCCCTAAAAGCCTCTTCTTCGTCATATTCCGGTTCTTGATTCATTAGTTCGAGGTTAGACGGCATATTAAGATCAGAGCATGAAGTTCTCAAGCATGTCATATTTTTTAAGGTCGTATTATTAGGACTGAAAAAAATAAGAAAAGTAAACTAAAATCAGAAAGAATAATAGACGATGAAATTTTGATTTTATTTAATTAAATTTTAAAATAGGAGGTTTTACATCGGAATTTAAAGGCAAGTAATTAAAAACACTTGAGTTACACCCTGAAATAACTCATAGTGCAGAAAGGATGGCAAAAGCTGAACTATTAGGACTCCTTCCTGACGGGGAATGGAGTAGCCTTCCAGTTTTGCAACTTGGCGTCAGGCCCCATATACTGCACTTCGGTAGTGCTGGAGCCTTCTCCTGGTTGGACCATATGGGCCTCATACAACATATGTCCCATTGCTCCGCATATTTCTTCGATTTCTTCGGCCGTGAAAGCCTCTTCCTCTTCCTCCACGTATTTTAGCTTGACAAATGATGCGGTGTTGTGTGGGATCGGCTGAGGAAATACCCAACCATTTTTCTTACGCTGGTCAGCCCATTGTTCATCGTCGGGAGTAGCTTGAAACCCCATGCCAAAAAACTTTTTATTGGTAGGCAAAGTGACGGGTTCTTTAATGCCTTGCAAGGACACCCCGATCCCTTTTCCAGGTGTGTACCCATGTTTAATCATGTCGTTGGTGACCATAATTGATGCGTTTGATAGGAAGGGTTGAGGGCACGGGGTTCCTTCCTCATGCTGGTCCGCAACCACAATCTCGAAAGCCTGGTAGACTATGTGCTCGCTGCCCTCTCTTGCTTCCAGGCATGGGGCTGATGGGTCCCTGTAAATAGATTGCTCGTCTTCCCCATGGACGACAATTTCCTGGTCTTCATATTCGAAGTTAACCATCTAGTGGAGAGTAGATGGAACTGCCCCTGCTGAATGGATCCAAGGCCTTCTCAGGAGATAATTGTAGGAAGTATCCATATCCATGACCTGGAATGTCACTTCAAAATCGACAAGGCCGATTGTCAAGACCAAATCAATCTCCCCGAACGTGTCTCTCTTGATACCATCGAATGCGCGGACGCACAGATTGTTGGGCCTAATACTCTCAGTCCCGATCTCCATTCTTTGTAGGGTCGAGAGAGGGCAAATATCAACCCCAGATCCGCCATCCATCATAACTCTTTTCACATAGTAACCTTCACATTTAACGGTTAGGTGGAGAGCTTTGTTGTGGGCAGCCCCTTTCGGGGGAAAGTCATTCTTGCTAAATGAGATCCGGTTGACTTCAAAAAATCGTTCTGCCATTCTTTCCATTTGCTCAACAGTGGTCTCGGCCAGAACATATGCTTCGTTAAGTGTTTTGATCTGGATTTTCTGATGTTCGTTTGAATTTATCAGCAAGGATAGAAGTGAGACCTGAGTGGGGGGACTTTCTGAGCTACTCAATTATGGTGTATTCAGCGGTTTTCATATTTTTGAAGAATTCTTCTACCTCTCCGGAACTGATCGGCTTTTTAGGTGGAAAGCGTTTCTGCTTGCTTTTGTTCAGTTCTTCCAGGTTGAGGTATTTCTCTGATGAGTTTATATCACCTGTTTCCCCAGTAATTTCTTTTCCTTTGTACGTCACCACTGTCTTGTTGTAATTCCAGGGGACGACAGTAGTATTTTTAATGGGAGTCTGCGACGCGTGGATAATAACCACGGGCTCATTCAACCTTGGTGAAATTATTTGCCCCGCGCCACATACATCCCTTTCGGCATGTACATTTTTGGGCCGTTCATTATTGCCTTGTTGAACTGTAACCTCCTGGGAGGGCTCAACATACTTTTTTCCTTCTTGGGTGACTTGGGGACGTAAAGAACAACGTCTTCGGAGGGTCCCCTATTTGTCTCGGCCTCAGCCTTCTCCATGACCTGGGGGACGGGGTTACTCTTCTTCATCTCTTTGACTGGTTTGGGTGCCGCCTTGGTCTTTCTTTACACATCTGCGATGGCGATGATGGCCTTTAGATCTGGATCAAAATCTTGGTCCTCGCAAATTATGCCAATGACGGGCCCATGATTGTGAGTGGGTAGTGGATTGTTCGTCACATTGGGAGCTTCTTTGTCCCTTAACACTACTTTCTTTTGTTCTATAAGGCTTTCCACAGATCTTTTGAGGGTTCAACACTCCTCTGTGTCATGCCTTTATGCTCCAGAATGGTAGGTACAATTGGTTCCTGGCTTGTATGATGCTGATGCTGTGTTTTGCCTGGCCGGAGGTACGGGTTGTAGAAGCCCCATCTGGACTAATTTTGGGAAGAGGCTTGAATACAGCTCCCCGATAGGAGTGAAGTTGCATCTCCTTGGTGGTTCACGGGGGTAGGTTTTGTACGGGTAGTTTTGGGGAGGGCGTGGATTATATGGAGCTGGGGGAGGATAGTTGTTTCTCGGAGGTGGAGCTGTATTCTGATTGTATTGTTGTTGCGGCTTGGGATGCGGCTGAGCGTTCATTACTGCATAGGGAAAAGGGGGCATAACATAAGTTGCGTCTTGGTGAGGATAGTAATGTTGGGAATCTTTTGTAAATGTACGTGGGTATTGTCGAGGCTTCCTGACATCGAAAACCATCATGGCCCCTTATTCTTTCTTTTTTCTGTTGGCTGCACTCCCGGATCCGCTTTGGATGTCCTGAGAGGTGGCTCTTATGGCAGATTGGCTCAGGATACGACCAGTTCTTAGACCATTCTCCACCATCTCTCCAATTTTGATTGCTTCCGCAAATGGTACGCCCATGGCTGACATCATATTTTGGAAGTAATTAGCTTCCTGTGCTTATAGAAAGACACTGACCATTTCAACCTCATCCATCGGGGGTTTGACCTTGGAGGCCTGATCGCGCCATTTGATGGCGTACTCTGTGAAACTTTCTGAGGATTTCTTTTTGAGATTGGATAGAGAGTTCCTATCGGGAGAGATGTCCACATTGTATTGGAATTTCCGGACAAAGTCCCGTGCCAGGTCATCCCATATGTGCCAGCGGGATATATCCTGGTCCATGTACCATTCTGATGCAATCCCCGTCAAGCTTTTTCCAAAATATTCCATGAGAAGTTCCTCTTTCCCACCTACTCCCCTGAGCTGATTACAGTACCTTTTCAGATGAGCTATGGGGTCCCCATGTCCGTCATAATTTTAGAACTTGGGGGTTTTAAACCCAAGAGGCAAGTGGATGTGCGGGAACATGGACAAATCTGCATAGGAGACGCTTTTCTGCCCGCTCAGCCCCTTTATATTCTTGAGGCTCTGTTCAATACTCTTCATTTTCTGAGTCATTTCTTCGTGCTCGAGGCTTTTCTTATCTTATCCCAAAGTGACCTCAGGCTGAGGTTGTTGGGGGTATGCATTGGGAGTAACATGAGTGGTATCCTGATGGACTGATGGTGTTTGGAATGTGAATGCTGGCGGCTCGAAACTTGGCCCAAAGATAGTTGGTGGAGCTGTGGCAGAGATTGGTGGTGCGGTGAAGATGTTGGAAGGCACACCAAAAAATAGGGTCTGGGGGCGAACCTCAGAAGGTCTTCCTGCAAAGTGAGCCGACATAGTTGGATATCCAAACGGTGTGGCTGGGTAACTTATGGGGATGTTGGATGTCCCGCCTACCCTGGGAATTATCTCTGGGAAATCCGGGGTGCTACTGGGTGGTTCCCTATCATTGGACCATGCGTCCCACATTTCCAACATGCGGCAATGCAGAGTCCTGTTCTCTTCAGCTGTTGCTGACTCAGATGTTGGGATAGCTAGATTTAGGTCTTCCACGGAAGAGTTGACGATTGGCTAGTAACTTTCAGACATCATTTCTATGCTCCCTTTTGATCTAGTGAAGTAAGGATGGGAAGCCAGGTTACCGCAAAACCAACCACCTAAAAATACCTTTAAGATTGAACCAACAAAATGTTAGGTTGAAACATTTATCACAATAGGAAATCACACATTTAGGGTATGCAATGCACCTAAGCAATTTTCTATATGTTTTTGCAAATGTTGTGTATTTCATCCCGGCTTTATTTCTGGGCTTTGAAATTTTCTTTCCTTTGTTATTATTTCTTTTATTCCTCACTCGGTTTCCTTTCTTCTGGTCATGATCGAATCCTATGTGGACTGCCTACGTATCACGGTGCCGCGTGAATCAGATCATCATGTAGTTCATGAAATAAATACCAAAGGACATAAATATTTTTGAATTTTCATTTCATTAAGAAAAAACTTCCAGCTTTCATTCATTACAAAAGACTCCGACATATTTTCATGGAAATTTTAAAGAAACTACAAAGACTTAAAATAGACTCAAACAGGAAAATGAAATACATATTCGAAAAGGACATCAAGAATACATAAGTGCTTCTACTGCTCCAGGGGCCCGCGGTGTCACGCCCTGAATTCCCTCCATCGGGCCGTGATGGCATCTAACGTTGAACCCTCTAGACAAGCCAATGTATATAAATAAACTAGCAAATTAACACCAATTTAATAGGATAAACTAAACGGTTCACTATTTAACAATGGAAATAAATATGATCTCATGCTAATTTAGGATATTATAATACAACGACGCAAAAATTTCCCAAAACCTGGAGTCACAAACTCATGAACTGTCTAAGAGTGCTAAATACAAGTCTGAAAGGAAATAAATTTCTGCCTTTGAAGCTAAAGGAAAAACAAGACAGAATCGAAGACAAAGGGGATGGAAGAGACGCCAAGGCCCACGAACTCCAACAGGTATACCTTGAAGCCTCTATGATGAACTGGGAGACACTCCCACTAATGCTGTCCTCCGGGTCCGACTGCGTAATCTGCACAACATAAAAGAAGTGCAGGTGTAGCATCAGTACAACCGACCCCATGTACTGAGTAAGTGCCTCGCCTAACCTCGGCGAGGTAGTGACGAGGCTAGAACCAAACTACCAAATAACCTGTGCAGTTCAAATAAATACAGCAGAATCTAAACCAGAATATAATTACGGGGAGAACATGCTGGGGTGAGGGGTAGCAAATACTGAAATGACAGAAACGAGAAGCAACAGTCTGAAATATTGGAATATAATAACGGGAAATGACAACACAGATTAAACAGTGAAGGATGCGGCACGACATGTCCCCTCGTGCATAATAATAATATAAACATGGTACGGAATATCCCCTTGTACATAATCAATATAAACATGGCATTGAATTTCCCCTCGTGCATAATAATAATATAAAACATGGCACGGAATGTCCCCTCGTGCATAGTAATAATATAAAACATGGCACGGAATGTCCCCTCGTGCATAATCAATATAAACATGGCACGGAATGTTCCCTCGTGCATAATCATAATATAAAACATGGCACAGAATGCCCCCTCGTGCATAATCAATATAAACATGGCACAGAATGTCCCCTCGTGCATAATCAATATAAACATGGCACGGAATGTCCCCTCGTGCATAATCAATGTAAACATGGCACAGAATGTCCCCTCGTGCATAAATAAATATAAAACATGGCACGGTATGTCCCCTCGTGCATAATAAATATAAAACATGGTACGGAATGTCCCCCCGTGCATAAATATAAAACATGGCACGGAATGTGCCCTCGTGCATAATAAATATAAAACATGGCACAGAATCACCCTTCGTGCTTTAACACTCTTCCTCACCCAAACAACAATCACAAACAAGGGCAAGGAATTTAAACAGATTGAAAATAGAAATCCCGGCAAGGGAACATCAGTTAAACAATTAAATCCCAGCGAGGGAACATCAATTAAATAATCAAATTCCGGCAAGGGAACATCAATTAGACAATCAAATCCCGGCAAGGTAATATCAATTAAACAATCAAATCCTGTCAAGGGAACTATACAATGATGACTCAGCAAGGGTGTAATTCAATAACTCTTTCTCTTTCTTTCACTTTCATTTCTATGATTTATTCTATTACGTGAGTCAATGCCCCAAAGGCTGTAATTGTCTCATATCTTCACTATTCGTTTTCACAATTTGAGCCAATGCTCATATTTCTCCATTATTCAATTCACAATTTGAGCCAACGCTCCAAAGACATAACATCTCATATTTCTTCATTATTCAATTCACAATTTGAGCCAACGCTCCAAAGACATAACATCTCATATTTCTTCATTATTCAATTCACAATTTGAGCAAATGCTCCAAAGACATAACATCTCATATTTCTTCATTATTCAATTCACAATTTGAGCAAATGCTCCGAAGACAAAATATCTCATATTTCTTCATTATTGAATTCACAATTTGAGCCAATGCTCCAACAGAGTTTACAGAATAATTTCCTTCACAACATATAGAAATCATCAATTAAGCATGGAAATTATCACCGAATCAGAATATTCACAATAGAAGGACTCACGGTCACGCTAGACACCGATGTATAGATACCCGTCACCATGCCTATACATCGTATTTGACAATTAGCAAGTAGCCAACAAGACTCAACTCCTATTCCCTCAAGCTAAGGTTAGACCGAACACTTACCTCGGGTCCGAAGCATAGCAATCAACCCTCTAACACCGCCTTTCCTTTAGGTTTCAACTCTGAAACAACTGTATCTAGGCACAATTAATTCAATAATATTAATAAAGACTCTATAACACAATCCTTTAGGCTAAATACTCAATTCTTAGCATTCTTCCCAATTTCCAAAATTCGACCCCGGGCCCGCTTGGCCCAAATACGAGGCTCGGACCAAAGCCATGTTACCCATTCACCCGCGAGCCCGAATATATAATTTTCTTTCAAATTTGACCCCAAAACAAGGTCTAAATCAAGAAAATTCAAAAGGGCTTAAATCTACCCAAATTCCAGATTTTTGTACTCTAATTTGTATGTTTTAGGCTTAGAAATTCATTAAATATGGATGAAAAATGAAGGAAACGAGTTAAAATTTACTAACCCAAGAAGTTTTGGTGAAGGAAGGCTTCAATGGATGCCTAAGGGCCTTGGAGAAGAAGAAGTTCGTTATTTTCTAAGTGAATCCCGTAGCTACAGGTTCTGGAAATATTTATATACCACTGGGCAAAATTGCCCTTCGCGATCGCGGAAGGGGAGTCGCGTTCGCGAAGGATAGACTGGTCAGACCATCACGATCGCAGAAGGGAGGACGCGATCGCGAAGAGTAAAAAGAACTTGGGTCAGAAAGTTGACTTACGCGAACGCGTGGGACATCACGCGAACGCGATGAAGGAGACCTGCAAAGCTACGCGAATGCAGTCAACTGTACGTGAACGCGAAGAGGAAAAGATGGCTAAGCCCTCAGGGTCAAATAACCCTACACGATCGCGAGGGAATGGATGCGAACGCGATGAAGGAAAATTTAAAGCTTCGGGAACGCGGAAGAGGCTTCGCGATCGCGAAGAACAAATGGGACCTGCAACAACAACTTTTCTATGTTCAAAATCACTCCGAGACACCTCCGAAACACTGTCGAGCCCTTGGGGCTCCTAACAAATCACATTCACTGACTCAACAACATCCTACAAACTTAACAGTGCGATCAAATCTCCAATATAACATCAATAACAATTAATCAAACCTCGAAATCCATGAATTCTATCAAATTCATAAAACATCAAATTTTCCATTTTTGAGTCCAAAACATGTCAAACGAAATCCGATTTCAACCAAACTTTATAGAAAGTGCCCTAAACATATATAAGACCTGTACCGGGTTCCAGAACCAAAATACGGGTCCGATACCATTACTTTCTAATCAGATTTCATTTTCAATTTCCTTATATATTTTCCTGAAAACAATTTTACTCAAAAATTCATTTCTCGGGCTTGGGACCTTTAAATTCGATTCTGGGAATACGCCCAAGTCCCATATTTTCCTACGAACACTCTGGGACCGTCAAACCACAGACCCGGGTCCGTTTTCCCAAAATATTGACCGAAGTCAAATTTATTCCTTTTAATATCAAATCTTAGCATTTTTCAAAGAATCTCATATTTAAGCTGTCCGGCTACGCGCCCGGAATGTGCACACAAATCGAGGCCAATACAAATGAGATTTTCAAGGCCTTGGAAGTATGGGATGGATAATAACATGGGTGATGACCATTTGGGTCGTCACATTTTCCACCTCTAAAACAACTGTTCACCCTCGAACGGACAGAAGAAGGAGACCTGAGTCGGGAAATAAATGAGGGTAACGGCTCCGCATATCGGACTCGAACTCCCAGGTCGATGCCTCGGGAGGCTGACCTCTCCACTAAACACGAATAGAAAGGAAACTCTTGGATCTCAACTGACGAATCTGCCAGTCTAAAATAGCTACCGGCTCCTCCTCATAAGATAAGCCCTTGTCCAACTGGACAATGCTGAAATCTAACACTTGGGCTGGATCACCGTGATACCTCCGAAGCATGGACACATGAAATACTGGATGCACGGCTGGTAAGCTAGGTGGAAATGCAAGTCTATAAGCTACCTCTCCCACTCGATCAAGAATCTCAAACGGGCCAATGAATCTGGGCTAAGCTTGCCCTTCTTCCCAAATCTCATCACGCCCTTCATAGGCGACACTCGGAGCAATACTCGCTCACCAACCATGAAAGCCACATCTTGAACCTTGCGATCTGCATAACTCTTTTTCCTGGACTGAGCTGTACGAAGCCTATCCTGAATGACCCTGACCTTGTCCAAGGCCTCCTGTACTAAATTTGTACCCAACAACCGAGCCCCTCCCAGCTCAAACCATCTAACCGGAGATCGACACCCCTACCATATAAATCCTCATAAGGAGCCATATGGATAATCGACTGGTAGCTGTTGTTGTAGGAAAACTCTGCTACAGGCAAGAACTGATCCCATGATCCTCCAAAGTCAATAACACAAGCCCGGAGCATATCCTCCAATATCTGAATAGTCCGCTCAGACTGCCCATCCTTCTGAGGATGAAATGATGTGCTCAACTACACCTGGGTGCCTAACTCTCGCTGAACTGCTCCCCAGAAATGCTAGGTAAACTGCGCGCCCCAGTTCGAAATGATAGATACCGGCACACCATGAAGACGAATAATCTCCAGGATATAGATCTCTGCTAACCTCTCGGATGAATAGGAGACTTCCATATGAATGATATGCATTGACTTGGTCAGCCTATCAACAATGACCCAAACTGCATCGAACTTCTTCCGGGTCAACGGATGTCCAGTAACAAAGTCCATAGTGATCCCCTCCCACTTCCACTTGTTAAGCTCAATCCTCTGAAATAAACCACCAGGCCTCTGATGCTCATACTTAACCTGTTGACAATTCAAACACCGCGCCATATATGCCAAAATATCCTTCTTCATTCTACGCCACCAATAATGCTGCCGTAAATCCTGAAACATCTTCGCGGCGCCCGGATGAATAGAGTATCGGGAACTACGTGCCTCCTCTAAAATAACTCTCGAATCCCATCAATATTGGGCACACAAACTCGCCACTGCAATCTCAAAACACCATCATCATCTAAGGTCACCTGCTTGGCACCTCCGCGCTGCACCGTGTCTCCAAGGACACCCAAATGGGGATCATCAAACTGCCGATCACGGATATGCTCTAATAATGAAGAATGAGCGACCGTACAAGCCAACACTCGAGCTCAGAAATATCCAACCTCAAAAATCGATTGGCCAAAGCCTGAACATCCAAGGATCGCCCATGCTAGCTGACTGCCCATGCTAGCTGACTTCCTACTCAAAGCATCGGCCACCACATTCGCCCTCCCTGGGTGATATAAGATGGTAATATCATAATTTTTCAACAACTCCAACCACCTCCTCTGCCTCAAATTCAACTCCTTTTTGCTTGAACAAGTACTGAAGACTCTTATGATCCGTGAACACCTCACATGCCACGCCATACAGATAGTGCCTCCAAATCTTCAATGCGTGGACAATGGCTGCCAACTCCAAATCATGCACTGGATAGTTCTTCTCATGAATCTTCAACTGCCTCGAAGCATAAGCAATGACCTTGCCATCCTACATCAACACTTCACCAAGCCCAATACGGGAAGCATCACAACAAACTCTATAAGGCCCTGTACCTGTGGGCAACACCAATACTGGTGCCGTAGTCAAAGCTGTCTTGAGCCTCTGAAAGCTCGCCTCACACTCGTCCGACAATCTGAACTGCGCACCCTTCTGGGTCAACCTGGTCATCGGGGCTGCAATAGATGAGAACCCCTCCATGAACCGATGATAATATCCTGCTAATCCCAAGAAACTCCGAATCTCTGTAGCTGATGCTGGTCTAGGACAGTTCTTGACTACCTCAATCTTCTTCGAGTCAACCTGAATACCCTCTGCTGACACGACATGACCCAGGAAAGCAACTGAACTCAACCAGAACTCACACTTCGAAAACTTTGCATAAAGCTGACTATCTTTCAGAGTCTAAAGAACCACTCTGAGATGCTGCTCGTACTCCTCCTGACTGTGGGAGTATATCAATATATCATCAATGAAGGCTATCACCAACGAGTCCAAATAAGGCATGAACACTTGGTTCATCAAATCCATAAAAGCTGTTGGGGCATTTGTCAACCCAAACGACATGACTAAAAACTCGTTATGCCCGTACCGAGTGCGGAAAGCTATCTTAGGGACATCGGATACCCTAATCCTCAACTGATGGTAGCCAGCTCTCAAGTCTATCTTTGAAAATACCTTAGCACCCTGAAGTTGATCGAACAAATCATCAATCCTCGGCAGTGGATACTTATTCTTGATTGTAACCTTGTTCAATTGCCGGTAATCAATATATATCCTCATCGAACCATCTTTCTTCTTCACAAACAATACTGGAGCACCCCAAGGAGAAACACTAGGCCTAATGAAGCCTTTACCCAACAAATCCTATAACTGCTCCTCCAATTCCTTCAGAATTCTGATATTGAGATACGATGCTTGAAGACCTCATAATTACCCAAAAATAACGTGCCTCATCTAATGCCACATGGAGCGGCACCTACCTGGTAAGATAAGGCTCCATAATTATAGCAATGATTTAGCAAATTACGCACAGATGGTTAGTTAGTTTATTTATTTATTAATTAATTAATATTATTATTATTACTCTTATTTTTATACATAAGTTCTTAACAAGTATGACTTCCTACTAGTACTTATAGTAAAAAGAAATAGAATTTAATTCACAAGGGAGAATTTAAACACAAGAATTTCCATCACAAGGATCTCATCCTTACATAACTTCCACCGCGGATCGAGGTCCGATCCAATATACCAAATCATTTCAATACGCGAGGATCTCGTCCTCGATTCTGAATCACAAGTAATATGCATATCCTGCCACTCGAAACATTCCATTTCCTTCATTTAAATATTCTTTCCGTTAAGCAAAATTTCAACACGCGATGGTAAACACAGTTAACCCCACAGAATTACTCAATACAAGTATTCACATAAGTAGATTTTTGAGTTAAGACGCTCGACCGAAAGATGAGCATATTAGAAGAATTTTACTAGATGAGCATAACCGAATTAAGTCCAGAAAATCATTACTTTATAACAATTAGAGATTATTCTTTTAGTGAAATAATTTAATGTAATGACCTCATCCATACCATAGAAAATATATCAACAGACTGGGTTTTCACCTCTAGGAATCTAACCTCCACTAGGTTGTCATGTAGTTAAGGTGTAGCTACAATGGGGCACATAGCCTGAGTGCTCTGATGAAATATGACTCTCCCAAGTCTAGGGAAATTTCTACCACCAGCTGACATAAAGTATCAACCTGTCTTGAGTTCGTCCGAAATTCCCAGCTTTTTACGTTCCAAACCAAAACTGATATGATACGCGGCCTCACAATCTATTCCTTGGCAGTGGACTTCCCCCAGGTGGCACGAAGTCATAGGTCACAATACCTGATAATCCACGATGTTAAACTTCACAGCTCATATAAATCAACCCTGTTTCCTTACACTTATTCCCATGGTGTGCAATAATTCACAGAAGTGGTCAAGAAAATCATCTGGGTCTTCAAAAGACATATCGCTAAAATGGAGTGGAACTTGTTCAGTAACTTGTCCAACCTCAATAAACGGACTAGTGCATCCTGCAACCATGGAGTAGCTGTCAATCTTTCCGGAGCTTGGACTAGTCCAACATATACTGACTGAGCTAGAGCCTCCGCATCTAGATCCATTTAAGACTGTACAATAAGCGCTGATGTTCGAGCTTTAGAATGCGCTCTGCTACTATCCCTTCCCTTGATCGTAGCTGCCACTGGTGCTTCACCTCTGGTTCGGTCGTAGACGCTTCGCGTGCTGCTGAGATTAGTGAGAGGGCAAGAGTATGAAAGTTCAATCATCAATGATAGAATAAATTCGCACGAAGGAAATGAAGAAATGTGGAGTTATTCCTAACTATGCAGCCTCTGGGGGACAAATACAGACGTCTCCGTACCGATCCCTCAGACTCTACCAAGTTGTCTGTGAGTTGTGAGACCTAAGCAACCTAGAGCACTGATACCAACTTGTCACGCCCCGAATTCCCTCTATCGGGCCGTGATGGCATCTAACGTTGAACCCGCTAGACAAGCCAACGTATATAAATAAACTAGCAAATTAACACCGATTTAATATGATAAACTAAACGGTTCACTATTTAACAACGAAAATAAATATGATCTCATGCTAATTAAGGATATCATAATACAACGACGCAAAAATTTCCCAAAACCTGGAGTCACAAACTCACGAACTGTCTAAGAGTGCTAAATACAAGTCTGTATGGAAGAGACGCCAAGGCCCACGAACGCCAGAGGGTATACCTTGAATCCTCTATGATGAGCTGGGAGACACTCCAACTAATGATGTCCTCCGGGTCCTGCTGCGTAATCTGTACAACATAATAGAGGTGCAGGTGTAGCATCAATACCCGACCCCATGTACTGAGTAAGTGCCTCGCCTAACCTCAGCGAGGTAGTGACGAGGCTAGAACCAGACTACCAAATAACCTGTGCAGTTCAAATACATATAGAAGAATCTAAACAAGAATATAATTACGGGGAGAACATGTTGAGGGTGAGGGGTAGCAAATACTGAAATGACAGAAACGAAAAGCAACAGTCTGAAATATCGAAAAATAATAACGGGAAATGACAACACAGATTAAACAGTGAAGGATGCGGCACGACATGTCCCCTCGTGCATAATAATAATATAAAACATGGCACGGAATGTCCCATCGTGCATAATCAATATAAACATGGCACAGAATGTCCCCTCGTGCATAATAATAATATAAAACATGGCACAGAATGTCCCCTCATGCATAGTAATAATGTAAAACATGGGACTGAATGTCCCCTCGTGCATAATCAATATAAACATGGCACGGAATGTCCCCTCGTGCATAATCAATATAAAACATGGCACGGAATGTCCCCTCGTACATAATCAATATAACATGGCACAAAATGTCCCCTCGTGCATAATCAATGTAAACATGGCACAGAATGTCCCCTCGTGCATAAATAAATATAAAACATGGCACATAATTTCTCCTCGTGCATAATAAATATAAAACATGCCACAGAATGTCCCCTCGTACATAATAAATATAAAACATGGCAAGGAATGTCCCCTCGTGCATAATAAATATAAAACATGGCACAGAATCACCCTTCGTGCTTTAACACTCTTCCTCACCCAAACAACAATCACAAACAAGGGCAAGGAATTTAAACAGAGTGAAAATAGAAATCTCGGCGAGGGAACATCAGTTAAACAATTAAATCCCAGCGAGGGAACATCAATTAAATAATCAAATTCCGGCAAGGGAACATCAATTAGACAATCAAATCCTGGCAAGGGAATATCAATTAAACAATCAAATCCTGGCAAGGGAACTATACAATGATGACTCGGCAAGGGTGTAATTCAATAACTCTTTCTCTTTCTTTCACTTTCATTTCCATGATTTATTCTATTACTTGAGTCAATGCCCCAAAGGCTGTAATTGTCTCATATCTTCACTATTCGTTTTCACAATTTGAGCCAATGCTCATATTTCTCCATTATTCAATTCACAATTTGAGCCAACGCTCCAAAGACATAACATCTCATATTTCTTCATTATTCAATTCACAATTTGAGCAAATTCTCCAAAGACATAACATCTCATATTTCTTCATTATTCAATTCACAATTTGAGCAAATGCTCCGAAGACACACTATCTCATATTTCTTCATTATTCAATTCACAATTTGAGCCAATGCTCCAACAGAGTTTACAGAATACAATTTTCTTCACAACATATAGAAATCATCAATTAAGCATGGAAATTATCACCGAATCAGAATATTCACAATATAAGGACTCACGGTCATGCTAGACACCGATGTATAGATACCTGTCACCATGCCTATACATCGTATTTGACAATTAGCAAGTAGTCAACAAGACTCAACTCTTATTCCCTCAAGCTAAGGTTAGATCGAACACTTACCTCGGGTCCGAAGTATAGCATTCAACCCTCTAACACCGCCTTTCCTTTAGGATTCAACTCCGAAACAACGGTATCTAGGCACAATTAATTCAATAATATTAATAAAGACTCCATAACACAATCCTTTAGGCTAAATACTCAATTATTAGCATTCTTCCCAATTTTCAAAATTTGACCCTGGGCCCGCTTGGCCTAAACACGAGGCTCGGACCAAAGCCATGTCACCCATTCACCCACGAGCCCGAATATAAAATTTGCTTTCAAATTTGACCCCAAAATGAGGTCTAAATCAAGAAATTCAAAAGGGCTTAACTCTACCCAAATTCCAGATTTTTCTACTCTAATTTGCATGTTTTAGGCTTAGATATTCATTAAATATGGATGAAAAATGAAGGAAACGAGTTAAAATTTACTAACCCAAGAAGTTTTGGTGAAGGAAGGCTTCAATGGATTCCTAAGGGCCTTGGAGAAGAAGAAGTTCGTTATTTTCTAAGTGAATCCCGTAGCTACTGGTTCTGGAAATATTTATATACCACTGGGCAAAATTGCCCTTCGCGATTGCAGAAGGGGAGTCGCGTTCGCGAAGGGTAGACTGGTCAAACCATCGCGATCGCGGAAGGGAGGACGGGATCGTGAAGAGTAAAAAATTGGGGTCCAAAAGTTGACTTACGTGAACGCGTGGGACATCACGCGAACACGATGAAGGAGACCTGCAAAGCTACGCGAACGGGGTCAACTGTACGCGAACGCGAAGAGGAAAAGATGGCTAAGCCCTCAGGGTCAAATAACCCTACGCGATCGCGAGGGAATGGATGCGAACGTGATGAAGGAAAACTTAAAGCTTCACGAACGCGGAAGAGGCTTCGCGATCGCGAAGAACAAATGGGACCTGCAACAGCTGAAGCAAAACCAGAAACTTTTCTAAGTTCAAAATCACTTTGAGGCACCTCCGAAACACTACCGAGCCCTCGGGGCTCCTAACAAATCACATGCACTGACTCAACGGCATCCTACAAACTTAACTGTGCGATCAAATCGCCAATATAACATAAAAAATAATGAATCAAACCTTGAAATCCATGAATTCTATCAAATTCATAAAACATCAAAATTTTCCATTTTTGAGTCCGAAACATGTCAAACGAAATCTGATTTCAACCAAACTTTACAGAAAGTGCCCTAAACATATATAAGATCTGTACCGGGCGCCAGAACCAAAATATGGGACCGATACCATTACTTTCTAATCAGATTTCATTTTCAATTTCCTTAAATATTTTCAGAAAATAATTTTACTCAAAAATTCATTTCTCGGGCCTGGGACCTCGGAATTCGATTTCGGGCATATGCCCAAGTCCCATATTTTCCTACGGACCCTCCGGGACTGTCAAACCATGAGTCCGGGTCCGTTTTCCCAAAATGTTGACCGAAGTCAAATTTATTCATTTTAATATCAAATCTTAGCATTTTTCACAAATCTCAATTTAAGCTGTCCGGCTACGCACCCAGACTACGCACAGAAATCGAGGCCAGTAAAAAGGAGGTTTTCAAGGCCTCGGAAGTACGGGATGGGTAATAACATGGTTGATGACCCTTTGGGTCGTCACACGCGGGACATCATTCGGTCTTGCCACGGGCCTGCGTACCAAACCTTGCTGGAGGCGGTGTAGGTCGTCCATTATCTTGTGGACGAATATCATTACTGCCGAGAAGAAGGTGGTCTGAGTCATATCTTCACACTCTTGGCATTTTGTGACAATATAATCCGTAATTTCTCCGACCCTCTGCCTGATATCGCTCTTTTCCTGAAGTAAGCGCCCGATCTANCAATTTCTCTGACGCTCTGCTTGATAATGCCTTTTTCCTGGAGTAAGGGCCCGATCTTTTGAGACCTAGCCTCTAGAACCTGGGCGTCCTTATGATTCTTTTCTTGTAATTGTTGCAAGCCTTTCTCCAATTGAGCCATCATGGTATAAAATTGTTCCCTGTCTGCCTTGAACCTTTTTGCCTATTTGGCCATTTCGTTCTCGAGGATGGCCACCTTTTCCTTCAAGCCTGTGACTTCTTGGTCATATTTCCTTTTCAGTCTTTGGAAAAACTCTGTTCTTTCCTCTGCGCTTCTTGTTAATCTTGCCCGAATTCCGGCCAGTTCTTCTTCAGCTTTGTCTAGATCATTTCCATAGCTGCACACTTTATGTCTCAGACTGTTGATAAGCCTTTCATCAGTTTTGCTTCTAAGTAGCTACTTTTATTTTCTGTATTCTGGCCCGGAGAACTTCATTTTCTTGGGTTAATATATTTTTCTCCCCTTCAATTGTGGCAGTTTGTAGAATGTTTTAAAATTTGATTTCCCTGATCTGGGCTTCCAACCTGCTGATGGTAGCCTGGTAGTTATTTTCCTTTTCTAACCAAGCCTAGTGCTCTTGTGTTTGTTCGATGAATTGTTGCACGTGGGGTCTCTTTGCGGATCGTTCTTGCTCTTGATGCTCTCTGCCTCTTATGCCATACCAAGAAGTGTAGGAGGGATCTACTTCCCCCTTAGATAAATTTCTTACCTGAGTTTGAGGTTCTAAAAACCTGCACTCGTTCCAGATATGACGGACCCTGCCTTCAGGAAATG
>ML446927.1:13937-62313 GCA_005239535.1 Nicotiana rustica | reverse complement strand
TCTAACAGAAAAGAAGTCACACGAAGTGCACACCTCCCAGATGATTTAGAAGACTCAGAGAGAAGAAGGGTTTCGGCACAGTTTATATCCAATTCAGATAAATATCAAAGCGGTACATAACGACATTCAACATGTTAGGTTTAAACATGTAAAAATCAAAAAATAAAGCCAAATAAAACAGTTTATTCTAAGCTCGAATTCTTGAACCCTGAACCTGAGATTCTGATTCATATTCCCCAGCAGAGTCTCCAGATCTATCACACCTCCTTTTTCACCACCCCCCCCCCCAGATTAATGAAGGGTAATAAGGGAGTTTTTTCAATTAAAGTGACATTATTCGATTTTGGGATTTATTTATTATTTCATAGTCTCCACCCGGATTTTTTGACGATGTTCCGGGACACCGTTTTGTTTTGAAAATCCCAAATCGAGGAAATTTTGACTCTGTTTTGATTTGTCTGCGTACCAGAAATCCGAGTAAGGAATTCTGTTAACCCGGGAGAAGATGTTAGGCATTCCCGAGTTCCGTGGTTCTAGCACGGTCGCTTAACTATTGATATTTGGCCTAATTATCTGATAATTTACATATTTTAAACCTATTGTCCCTTTTAACCTTTTTCACTTTTTAGCCGCTTTTAATATTTATGGATTTATCTTGAAATAAGTCACGATGGTGTGCACTTATTTGTTTTTGGACACATTATAACTACGCCACATGAAATGCACCCGCAATTACAATGTATGACTTTATTATAGTTTGAAGTTGAATATGGGGACATGAGTTGTCGCACCCGAGTGTAGATTACGTGGTCGAGACTATGGTCATGACGATTTTATAGTGCCTATTTGAGGCAATGTTCGATCATTCTTTATGTTTTCTATTTTTGAAAGAGCGTTTTAGTTTTAAGATCGATTAGGACGTTTATGAATTTATCTTGGACAAGTTACGATAGCATACACTTGTTGTTTTTGAGCACATGGAAAAAACGTCACATGAAATGCACCCGTGATTACTATGTGAATTTTTATTAGTTTTTTAGAGTTAAGGGCCGGGGGCATGAGTTTCCACTCCCGAGTATAGTTTATTGTAATTTTGAGGTAATGATCAATTTTTGTCAAGTTTCAAAGTAAAGGTGTTCATTCTACCTAAGGATTACCTAAAATGATGTTCAATAGCCTAAAGATAACATGTTTTGGGCTATGGCCACATTTAGCCCCAAATTGTATCACTTTAGGCCATCCTAATTAGGTCATTTGGACATGATTCGAAATGAAATGGCTAAACAATTAAGAACAAACATGCTAACACATCTCGCATCTATATGGTAATAAATAAGGCAAATTTGAATTGTGAATATAATTTTACATGTAAAAGATTTCTTTACCATTTGATCTACTCCTATATACTAAAAAAGAGTATTTATACATAGCTCATGGAACTTTGTCTTAAATTTTGTGACAGAACAACCTTTAGAACGTAAAGCTGAACTAACAAGACTTTTTGGATTAAGATCCTTTGATACTCTTTAGGAAAAGACTATAAGTCGAAAACATGAAGGTGTGTAAAACTGAGGCATGGTTGCTTTTATTTAGAACGGACAGTCTAAGAAAAAATTCGAATTTTAGATTCTATCTTTTAATAATTGATTTGAAACCCATTTGTGTTCAGTAGTGAGAAATTTGCAGTGGATTTCGTAAATGAAATACTCCTCATGCTAATTGACAGCAGAAGAGAAAAGGCCTGGTTACAAATTGTTTAACATAGTTAATAGGTCTAACATTCCAGGCCCCATAGCCTGAAATTCATACACTATCAGGCTCAATTGGGCCATGCTCATGAATCTGGCTCAGCTCGGGTGACCTTAGTAGGTTTGGCCCATAACTACTATAGTAATAAACGTTTCAGATTTAAGAAAAAAACAACTGGTCATAAATTTTATATAGTTCAGTCTATATTTACAACTGAAAAGGTGAAACGTATATAGAAGACTGTAGATATGCTATTACATTACTCCTAAACCATAATAATACCAATTTTTACTAATAGGAAAAATAAAGAAGGGAAAACAACACTAGTTGTTGCTCCTGTGCAAGCCAGCAACATGTCCTTCAAAGACTTAAACCTGCATTTTTCAATGTTAATCTAAAATTATAAGTCCAAAGTTTAAGTACTTGGACAGTATTAACGACAGACCTTTGGGCATTTGGTGAGATGAATCTAGCCATAAAAGGAAGTTAGATTCAACCTTAATGATGCCATAGGAGAACAAAATATGTTCATGCCTTTTTATGGACTGAATCTAACCATAGAAGGGCTAGATTCAAATCCAATGATATCACTTTGTTTAGACTCTTAACAGTCATCTTTATGTTATGCAACAAATTTTTGCAAGCATTTATTCAAATACTTTGACTACTATGGGCCTTTTGAGGAGTGAATCCGACTATTTTGTGATTTCAGATTCACTTTTCTAAAGCTCCTTCTCATTACAGACTTATATCCTTTGAAGGATAATTTTCAGCAAGCTAAACTACTATTTATGCACTATCAATGGGGTGAATTTGACTATGAGGAAGTCAGATTCATCTACCCTGGTTGTAACGACCCGATCGGTCGATTTGAGTTCTAGCGCGTCGTTCAGCGGTTTGAAGTCATGAGAAGCTTTGTTTCAGGTACTATTACCCGTGGGCGTGGTCGGAATTGAATTCCAGGAAGTTTAGAATTTATTTGGAAAGGAGATTCTCATTTCATAAGCCTTAAGTTGGAGAAATCAACTAAGATTGGAATTTTGAGTAAACAATCTCCGAATCAGGATTTGAAGGTTACAGTAGGTTGGTATGATGATTTCAGACTTGGAAGTAGGTCCGGATCGAGTTTTGGATAACCCGGGAGCATTTCGGTGTATATTATGGAAGTTAGCATTTTAGAAGGATTTCATGAATTTGGGATTGAAGTGAATATCAGTGAGATTTAATTCCGTTTGGGATTCCAAATATGGGAATAGCTCCGTATGGTGATTCTGGAATCGGGAGCGCGATCGGAAGTGAATTTGGATGCCCGTAGGTCGTTTTGGAGTCATTTGGCTGAAGAAAGAAATTTGAAGGTTTTTGGAAAATCCGGCTGGAAGTGAAAGTTTGGATATCGAGGTCGGAATGCGATTCCGAAAGTTGGAGAAGGTCCGTAATGTTGAATATGACTTGTGCGCAAAATTTGAGGTCAATCGGGCGTGATTTGATAGGTTTCGGCGTCGGATGTAGAAGTTTGAAATTCTAAGTTCTTAAAGAATTGGATTTGAGTGCGATTCGTGATTTCCGGCCTTGTTTGATGTGATTTGAGGGCTCGAGCAAGTCCGTGTTATGTTTTAAGACATGTTGGTTTGATGGAAGGGGTCTCGGGGGCCTCGGGTGAATTTCGGGTGGTTAACGGATCAAGATTTGGAATTTGAAGAAGTTAAGATTTGCTGTCATCTGGTGTTACCGCACCTGCAATGATTTGGCCGCAGCTGCGAGATTTTGAGTCTGGAGCTGAGGGACCGCAGGTGCGGGAGTTTGGTCGCACCTGCGATTATTGCAGGAGCGGGATTTTTTCTGGGCTGAGTCAGAGCCGCACCTGCGATGAATTTTCCGCAGGTGCGGAGCTGCAGGAGGGGCTATTGGACTACAGGTGCGAAAAGTTGCCTGGGCAGAATGTCTTAAAATCGGATTTGAGACATTTCTCTCTCATTTTCATTTGGGTTAGGCGATTTTGGAGGGCTTTTCAAGAGAGATTTTACCAAGCATCAAGAGGTAAGTTGTTTCTATTATTACTTAGATTTGGTAGTGGAAATTGAGGAAAATAATGAAGAAACCTAGAATTTTGGAAAAATTGGATTTTTAGCCACGAATTGAGCATGAATATTTGGGTTAGTAAAGCTATGGATAGGATGTGCCTTCGAGAAATTTTGGATTTTCAGGCACGTGGGCCCGAGGGCATTTTTGTCATTTTGCTGAGTGGGATTGGGAAAGTATATAATCTGAACTTGTTGTGAGTATTAGGATGATTTTTCATTGCCTTATCATTTATGTGGTAGTTTCGGAGCGTCACGCGTCCGTTGGAGTCATCGGAAGGTCTTGGAAGCCGGTGTTGGAATTTCGGAGCGAGGTAAGTCTCGTTTCTAACTTTGTGAGGGGGAATCGTACCCCTGGGTGAATTAATTTGCTACATGCTATTATCTTCGGGGGCTACGTACGCACGAGGTGACGGGAGTCCATGTGTAGCTACTATTATGCCATGTCCGGGTAGCCTAGGACCCACTAGCATGCTTTATGTGTGTACATGTAACCCTGCCTGTATCATTGAACTGCTAATATGACCGAAAACGTAATTAAATGTTTCAAAGAAGGCTATAGATCATATTGTTAATATTCTCAAAAGAGAATTTGTTTCCGCTGTGAATATATATGTACCTGGAGTGGATTGTATCCTGGAGTATCACTACATTTGACAAATGGGTTTCAAAAACAAAGATCTCAAAAACTATATTTCACATTTCTTTAAATTAAGATTTTACCACATTCTTGAGAAAAACGATTTCCTTGATAAAAATATGAATTTATTATGTCGATATGTGTAAGGTTGGGTGCCTGAGTCGCTTGAGTGATTCGTGAGAAGGAGGAACCGGTATTTTTGTATGTATTCATATGAGCACCTGAGTCGCATGTATGATTCGTGAGCAGGCTAGCCGTATTATGTTAACCGCGTCGCATCATCGATTCACGAGCGGGGAAAATAGAGGCATCTATGGTTCGAGCCGGTCGACCCCTCGGCAGTGCACAGTTTATTATTGTTGGTCCGTGCCGTTCGACCCTCGACATTGCCTGCACATGATATTTGATGCGTAGTTGTTATGATATTTGCCTGATTATTGGCTTGAAATGTTAAATTTGTCAATTTAAATGACAAAGACTTAAAGTTATCAAAAAGATTTTTGGAAGAAGTTGTTTCTTTTGTTGATTCTTTATTATTTGACTAAATCACCATGTTGATTAATTTTTAATATGACGAGGATATAAAGTGTTAAATGTGAAAGAAATTGAAGGATGTTTATATCCTATTTTATAAACTGCCTATGATAAAAACCATGCTTAGCGTCACTCTTAAATAATTAAATGGACCTTTAGTAAGTGTCTAAATTGACCTCTCGTAAAACTACCTCTCTAAGGTTAGGCAGGCGACTTACTGAGTACACTTTGTTTTTGTACTCATAATAAACTTGTTGTGCATTTTATTGCACGGGTACTTACATAGCAAATTTCGAGGATTCGGAGACTCAAGCGAGCTGCATCATTCGAAGGCGATCCGCAGCTGATAGAGTCACCTTCATATTGTATCTATTTCATTTTAAATTCCCTTGTCCAGTTGTATTTTTGACAGGCTTTGTAACGATTGTATAAATTCTTAGAAATAGCTCATGTACTGGTGACACCGGCTTCTGGGATATGTATTGGGATAATTGTTTAAGTGAAATATTTAGATCACTGTTTTTAAATAACAGAATTTTACTTGCTGTCATATTTACTTTACAAAAATTTATTTATTTGTTATGAAATGCAATAAAAGGTAACGGCTTCAAAACATTAAAACATAAATATATTTCAACTAATTAAGGATTTGTCTTGCTTGAAAGTGGTGTCCGGCACCATCACGACCTACGGATTCTTGGTCGTGACAACATGATATCAGAGCGCTAGGTTCCCGTAGGTCTCACTTGTCATGAGCGAGTCTAGTAGAGTCTTGTGGATCGGTACGGAGACGTCTGTACTTATCTTCGAGAGGCTACAAGGCTATTAGGAGTAGTTTCCTTCTTGATTCTTCATCGTGTGAGTTGATTCCTTTGAGGCTCATGCCTATGTTCATTCCTACTCAATCTTACGTGACGCGAAACGCTTGCTATGGATCAGGAATTTAAAGAATGGAAATGGTGCTACGAATGTAATTTGAGATGCTTCCATGTGTAAATGGTCGTGGTTGTTGTTATGGACCTATGAAAGGGTAATATGTTGTTTCAGCTCAATAGCTGTGTTTCTGGGTGCCTTAAGGCTGTGCTCAGGTAGTGATGATGTTTGCAATTGATCGTCGCGCGGTGTCGATATGATGTTAGAGCGTTTGCTCGTATGTTGGGGAAGATGAATGGTTTGAAGGGAGGTCTTCTCAGAGTGTGATTTCGAGGTTTCAGTGCTTTTGTTCTGACAAAGGGAAGGCATTTGGAGTATGAACGGCTCGGTTGGAGTTGATAAGGTAGTAAGGCTCGGTGTATTCAAGCGAGATGGGATATGCACCTGTGACGCATAGTCATCGTTATTGATCGAGAGGAATGTGTTATGTTTGTCGGTGCTATGGCTTCTTCGATATCGTGGGATCAGAGTATCGAGAAGAAGTATTGAAGAAAACGGTTGGTGGAGATCGTGAGGTGCGGTGGTTCAGTACCGGATAAGTGTTGATAACGAAGGCAGCTAGAGAAGGATAATCTTCGGAGAGCTTGCAGTCGTGGTGATCTGCTGGTTTGAGGGCTACAAAGAATCATCCTGGAATGAGGCTAGTCGATGGTTCCATTTATAAGGGGCCAGGTGTAAGAAGCGGAAGTCGAGCAGTCACAAAGTGGAGAAGCGGCAACACAACTTGTAATCTGAAGATATTTGTTGCGCATTATGGGTGTCCATGAGGAGCGGACGGACTACTAAGTTGGAAAATGAAGCAGGGCATAGGATGGGATATTAAAGTCGTGGAGAGAGTGCATTTCAGCATCATTGGAAGGTGTCCGCGAGTGATTTCCACATGTGGGTTATCTTCTGGGGATAGGTTAGCAATGGTGGGGTTGGCAGGTTCTGTAAGGGGTCCTGGTGGCTAGTCGGTAGGAGATAGAATGTGTGAATGATGCTACAGAAATCGAGTATTACGGAGTGCTAGCAAGAGGATTTGGAAGGATTGGACGGATTGGTTGAGCAAGATCGTGTTACCAAAGGAGAAAGGATATCAGCAGGGTCTAGAGTGGTGCAAGGAGCAACTTCGGGTTAAGTGGGGGAGTCCCACCATCTGCAGTTGGGTTGTAGGATTGTCTTCGCATGAGGTTGAGGATTTTTGGTGTGTTAGAAAGTTATGTCAGCTAAGGCAAAAGGAGTAAAATGGTAATTGTGCGTGGAATTTGACGAATATGTGCAAAAGTTGGCCCTGTCAGGTCAGGGTTAGGCTTTGGAAGATTCAGAATTTATGCTTAAGGCATGGGCAAGTTGCGAGGATAGTGACTCAGTCACGTGTCTCATTGAAAAAAAAAGAGGTGTTCCTGTGCTAGAAGATCCTTGTGGGTTGATTGTATTCGGGGCCAGTCAGAGTGGGTGACTCTCAATTGCGGTCCTAATGAGTTCAAAAGTTAAGAATGTGGCACTTAAGGATTTCATGAAGCAATATGATCGAGAATCGAGCTTTTGCAGAATAATTTCTGAGGAAGAGGAGGATGGTTGGGATGTTCTATGATATGTTTCAGCATACATGATAATATTGGAGGAGTGGGAGAAATAGACTCCGGACTGAAGAAAAGATTATCAGAAGGTTATGAGACGGGTTGCGGGATTTGAGCAGCATGGTCTCGTGAATCAAGATTACTCGGGATGAGTGAAGGTTGAGTTTGTTATGGGTTGAAGGAAGTTGTTAATGTTCCTGAGGCAATTAATGATGATTAAAATAAGATAGATTGATTAGCCATGTTGAGATGGCACATTTGTGGTAGTGATTGTTCCCCTTGATGTGATTCAGTTACGCATGTGGTTTATGCCGGTGTGTGCGGGGATTGTCGGCCGTTGTAGCGGATTTTATGTGGAAGCACTTGAGTGTTATGGCCTGTCAGGTATAGGCGGATCCCGGAAGAGGTACCACCACTTAAGATTTGCATGATTGGGTGATAATGGGAATTCACTCGTGTGATGAGATGGTACTCTTGAATTGGTTTAAGTAAAAAGTTTTTTTATGATGAAGTGTTCACCCTATTGGTGGTTCGAAAGTTATGATGGAATTCTTGTTACCTCATGTTGGTATGTTAAGCGCGGGAAGCAGTATGTAAATGGAATCGAGATTTAGGTCCGATGTTTATAAGGATGTCATGAGCTCGGAAGAGCAAGGCCAAGTGACTTGAAAGTTCAATGTAAGCTGGTGTTATCTTCAGTATCACCTGATATTTGATATTCGGTGAAAGAAGCTTTGTACATGGGTTCTTGATGTGTTTTGCGGCCTTAGTGTGGTCGGTGTTATGGATGTGCAGACTTGTTGTCTTGTGTGGAAGGTCGTGGAAGCATGACCGCGAAAAGATTGTATAAAGTGTGACATGTGGTCACTTAATGGATTTCAGATCTGGACTGAGTATAAAGAAGTGCAATATTGCTTAATTGAGAATTTACGCCCGGAGGGCGTTCAATTCAGTTGATTATGGATTATGGGGTGTTAGTCTCGGTAATGACGGTTGTTCTCGTGTATTATGAGAAAAGGTAGGTTTAATGTGGACCCAGGTAAAATCTAATAGCTAAGTTTGGTACGAGCAAGGTGGCTCGACGCTTGTGGATGGATTTAAATATTATTATGGGCTCCGTACGAGCCAGGCATGTTCCTTTTAGTGAAGCTCTTTTCATGGAAAGATATTAAAACAGTGGGTTTTGTTCCTTCTTCGTCGAATTTATGTGTTATTGTGATTGTGTCGTACTAGTTGTGAAACGACTTGATAATTTCTCATGTGTTGAGGTCCCGCGTAGCGGGGATGATATGTGAGCAGGGCAGCTCTTGAGATCCAGAGTGTGTGTGTATGTATTTATATATATATCGCACCTCAGCCTCAGTTGTGCTTGAGTTTTGTAGCCTATGGCTTTATCAGTCTCCCTAGGATGGTATTATGAACTTAGCGTGCTTGTGAACGATATTCAGTAATTTGTAATAGTGAGCAAATCAACTCCGTATATATATATATCTTTTTATGTAAAGTTTATGTGTGGGTCGGGTGGCACGTTGCCACGGGTATGTTATTCGGATCGGATTGCACGCCGCAACAGTGTAATGATGAGAAGGGTTAATATGTATTTATTTTCTTGTGTTTTATTTCCCATTTTCTGGTAAGAATTCATATTAGTTGCGTGAGCTGAGTAGTTCCGTTCTAATTCGTTTCTTATTATCATGTTCGGGTTATGGCCTATTTGACGATGCGGTATCATGTGAGGCTATTAGCCATGTTTGGGGTGATTTACTGTGTGAGCAGTTTATACTGGGTGAGATGAGAGTATTGGATCAGAGATCAGTGTGATGAGGTTATGTGAAGTGTATAATAAAGAACAAATACCCTCATTCAGGTTCATAATGAAAGTGGTGATTCTAGTCAAGATGAGGTATTCAAGGAATTGTTAACTCTGCAGTTGAGTGTGAATTTTTGCACATTCCCTCCGTTGTGGTTGTATCGCCAGCATTATAGCAGGATGTCTGCATAGTTATTATGAGGTGCATCAGGAGCCTCGGATTGGTGGACCTTGACTAATAAGGTTCCGAGAGCGTCGCTGTGGTCAGACGATGGGTTATGCGGTGCAAGCTGCCGATTCGGCAAAGGTATGCAGTTATGATCTGGTATATCGAGTGCTAGTTGATGCAGTGCTTATATATATTGAAACTAGGTCTGGCTAGAGAAATTCCAGGTGTTTGAATGAATTCTGAGCTTATTATATGGATAAAGAAGAAATCTCCAGATTTGATCAAGCTATTATGCTCGACTAAGTTGTGGTAACACGGGCCGGTGCTCGAGATGTTAAACAGTGATTTCAGGTAACTCCAGAGTAGTTCTTAGCACGTTCGAGGACGAACATCAGTTTAAGTGGGGGAGAATGTAATGACCCGATCGATCGGTTTGAGTTCTAGCGCGTCATTCAACGGTTTGAAGTCGTGAGCAGCATTGTTTCAGGTACTATTACCTGTGGGCGTGGTCGGAATTGAATTCCAGGAAGTTTAGAATTTATTTGGAAAGGAAATTCTCATTTTAGAAGCCTTAAGTTGCAGAAATCAACTAAGATTCGAATTTTGAGTAAACAATCTCTGAATCATGATTTGAAGGTTCCAGTAGGTTGGTATGATGATTTCGGACTTGGGAGTAGGTCCGGATCGAGTTTTTGATAACCCGGGAGCGTTTCGGCATATATTATGGAAGTTAGAATTTTAGAAGGATTTCATGAATTTGGGCTTGAAGTGCATATCAGAGAGATTGATGTCCGTTTGGGATTCCAAATCTGGGAATAGCTCCGTATGGAGATTCTGCAATTGGGAGCGCGATCGGAAGTTAATTTGGATGTTCGTAGGTCATTTTGTAGTCATTTCGCTGAAGAAAGAAATTTGAAGGTTTTTGGAAAATCCGGCCGGAAGTGGAAGTTTTGATATTGAGGTCGGAATGCGATTCCGAAAGTTAGAGCAGGTCCGTAATGTTGAATATGACTTGTGCGCAAAACTTGAGGTCAATCGGGCGTGATTTGATAGGTTTCGGCGTCGGATGTAGAAGTTTAAAATTCTAAGTTCTTAAAGAATTGGATTTGAGTGAGATTCGTGATTTCCGGCGTTGTTTGATGTGATTTCAGGGCTCGAGCAAGTCCGTGTTATATTTTGAGACATGTTGGTATGATTAGATGGGGTCCCGGGGGCCTCGGGTGGATTCCGCGTGGTTAACGGAAAAAGATTTGGAATTTGAAGAAGTTAATATTTGCTATCATCTGGTGTAACCGCACCTGCGATGATTTGGCCGCAGGTGCAGAGCCGTAGGTGCGGCTAAGGGCACCGCAGGTGCGAGATTTTGGGTCTGGAGCTGAGGGACCGCAGGTGCGGGCGTTTGGTCGCACCTGCGGTATCGCAGGTGCGAAGAGGTATCGCAGGAGCGGGATTTTGCTGGGCTGAGTCAGAGCCGCATCTGTGATGAATTTTCCGCAAGTGCGGAGCCACATGAGAGGCTATTGGACCGTAGGTGCGTAAAGGTACCTGGGCAGAATGTCTTAAAATCGGATTTGAGCCATTTCTCTCTCATTTTCATTTGGGTTAGGCGATTTTGGAGGGCTTTTCAAGGGAGATTTTACCAAGCATCAAGAGGTAAGTTGTTTCTAAGGTTAAATACAAGATTATTACTTAGATTTGGTAGTGGAAATTGAGGGAAATTGGGAAAATAATGAAGAAACATAGAATTTTGGAAAAATTGGATTTTTAGCCACGAATTGAGCATGAATATTTGAGAAAATTATATATTTGAGTTAGTAAGGCTATGGGTAGGATGTGCCTTCAAGAAATTTCGGATTTTCGGGCACGTGGACCCGAGGGTATTTTGGTCATTTCATTGAGCGGGGTTGGGAAAGTATACAATCTGAACTTGTTGTGAGTATTAGGATGAATTTTCATTGCCTTGTCATTTAGGTGGTAGTTTCGGAGCGCCATGCGTCCGTTGGAGTCATCGGAAGGGCTTGGAAGCCGGTGTTGGAATTTCGGAGCGAGGTAAGTCTCCTTTCTAACTTTGTGAGGGAGAATCGTCCCCGTAGGTGAATTAATTCACTACATGCTATTGTCTTCGGGGGCTACGTACGCACGAGGTGACGGGAGTCCGTGCGTAGCTACTATTATGCCATGTCCGGGTAGCCTAGGACCCACTAGCATGCTTTATGTGTGTACCTGTAACCCTGCATGTATCATTGAACTGCTAATATGACCGAAAATGTAATTAGATGTTTCAAAGAAGGCTAGAGATCATATTGTTAATCTTCTAAAAAGAGAATTTGTTTCCGCTGTGAATATATGTGTACATGGACTGGATTATATCCTGGAGTATCACTACATTTGACAAATGAGTTTCAAAAACAAAGATTTTCCTTAAATAAAGATTTTACCACATTCCTGAGAAAAACGATTTCCTTGGTAAAAATATGAATTTATTGTGTGGATATGTGTAAGGTTGGGTGCCTGAGTCGCTTGAGTGATTCGCGAGCAAGAGGACCAGGTATTTGTGTATGTATTCATATGAGCACCTAAGTCGCATGTATGATTCGCGAGCAGGCTAGCCGTATTATGTTAACTGCGTCGCATGATCGATTCGCGAGCGGGGCAGATAGATGCATCTATGGTTCGAGCCGGTCGACCCCTCAGCAATGCACATTTTATTATTGTTGGTCCGTGCCGTTCGACCCTCGGTATTGCCTGCACATGATATCTGATGCGTAGTTGTTATGATATTTGCCTGATTATTGGCTTGAAATGTTAAATTTTTCGGTTTAAATGACAAAGACTTAAAGTTATCAAAAAGATTTTTGGAAGAAGTTGTCCTTCTTTTGATTCTTTATTATTTGACTAAATTACCATGTCGATTAATTGTTAATATGACGAGAATATAAAGTGTTAAATGTGAAAGAAATTGAAAGATGTTTAAATCTTGTTTTATAAACTGCCTATGATAAAAAGCATGCTTAGCGTCACTCTTAAATAATTAAATGGACCTTTAGTAAGTGTCTAAATTGACCTCTTGTCACTACATCTCTGAGGTTAGGCCGGCGACTTACTGAGTACGCATTATTTTTGTACTCATACTACACTTGTTGTGCATTTTATTGCACAGGTACTTACATAGCAAATTTGGAGGATTCGGAGACTCAGGCGAGCTGCATCTTTCGGGGGCGATCCGCAGCTGATAGAGTCACCTTCATACTGTATCTATTTCATTTTAAATTCCCTTGTCCAATTCTATTTCGGACAGGCTTTGTAATGATTGCCTAAATTCTTAGAAAGAGTTCATGTACTGGTGACACCGGGTTCTGGGATATGTATTGGGATGATTGTTTAAGTGAAATCTTTAGATCACTATTTTTAAATAACAGAATTTTACTTGTTGTTGTATTTACTTTACAAAAATTTATTTATTTGATTATGAAATGCAATAAAAGGTAACGGTTTCAAAACATGAAAACATAAATATATTTCAACTAATTAAGGATTTGGCTTGCCTGACAGTGGTGTCCGGCGCCATCACGACCTACGGATTCTTGGTCGTGACACTAGTGATAACTTAACATAATTCCAAACCATATAGAGACTTGCTTATTTAGGCATTTTAGAGGATGAATCTGACCATTCAAAGTTTCAGATTCCTCACTCTAATTCCTTTCTTAATTACATACTTTATACCCTTTAAAGGGTAAGCTTCAGCCAACCATACTAATGTTTGTGCACTAGTAAGGGGTGAATTTGACTATTAAGAAGTCATATTTATCGACCCTAATGCCAACATTCTAAACTATCTTGAGACTTGCTTATTGAATCTCTTTATTGACCAAAGAGACTCAATCGAAAGCATATTTCTGCATTCTTATTGATAGAACCTTACCATAGAGAAGGTCAGATTCAACACCCTAATGCAGCTTGTTTCCTAATATAGAACTATGAGTATTCACCACATTTATATACATATAATTTGAAGCAAACAATCATGCACCAGCAGGAGAAATACTAACATCAAGACATTACCTATCACACTCACAAAGTCATCATCATGCCAATAAACATCTACACAGTCACATCTAACAAAACAGAAACAGTAACTTCATTTATCAAGAACAACCAGCTTTATACAGTGAGCAGAATATGAGGATTTTAGTCCAAAAATTTCATTAAGAAGAGATGAGTTGATACATCTCGGAGAGAGTGAAAAAAGGGAACCCCTTCATCTCTAGAAAGAGGGTCTATTTATAGGATATTTGGGAATGGGATATTCTTTGAAATATTTCCTATCCAAAAGCTGAAAAACAGTACTAAATAGTACATAGTGCAGCTGTCAACCTTATATTTGGGACAACTGCCCCTATTCTAGAA
Organism: Nicotiana rustica; assembly: GCA_005239535.1. Lineage (NCBI taxonomy): Eukaryota > Viridiplantae > Streptophyta > Magnoliopsida > Solanales > Solanaceae > Nicotiana > Nicotiana rustica. The sequence goes on along the minus strand of ML446927.1, from coordinate 48,428 downwards.
CTTTCCTCTATAGAAAATACCCTTTTAACCTTAAGAGCCTGATTTCCCAAAATGGAGTTACCTAATGTACCCCTTAGAGTCCCTGAATTTACCATTGGGTAATCAAAGTTAAACTCAATTGGAATATTATTTAACTCTAGTTACCTAACCCTAGTTATGTTCTTTAGTCAACTATTAGTTGTTCTTAATTATGGTTGAGTCAAACTAGTTAAAGGTTAATTGATTAAGTTCCTATTAATCAACTAGGTTTTGCTTGTTAATTAATGCAAGTCAATCAGCTTAACTCCTTAACCTAAGTTAACTGATTCAATTTGGTTAATTCAACTCGATTATCTTAAATCAGAAACTTGACTAACTATTATGTCTAGGTTAACTAATTTATTTTAGTTAATTAATCCTGAACTAACTATCTTAGACAGCTTTTAGGATTTAGTTAACTACTTAAGAGACTGTTAGACTAGGTTAACCTATTAAACAAGTGATTATAGGAAATTATTGCTAACTAAATTAGTCTTGATAAGTCTAGGTTAAACCATGACCAAACATTATTTTAGAAATGAGTTTTAGTCTAATTGGTTGATTAGTTTCTAATTATTAACTGATTTCAACTTGTTTAGGATTTTGGTTGATTAATGAGAATTAACTAAGTTGTTAGACTTAGTCAGTTTCCTTGTATTAAAGTCTGTTTAAGTTTCACTTGAGCCTAGGCGGAATCAGTTTGTTTAGGTTATTTGAATATGCCAATCTAACCTAAGAGTTGAAATTAAACCTATGATTAATTGGAGATTATCATCTAATTACAACTAACAACATAGGAAGCAAAATTAAACAACAACCTCAAACAATACACAAACAGGCAACTACTACAATAAAGGTTGTTACACTTATAAGCATATGAGTTCAGAGATTCAATTAATTAGTTCATTCATGCTCATTTCTTGACAAAAAATCCACAAACACATAGACGCCTGAAGATTAGCAAAGAAAAGAAAATGAAACCTAATACTAATCTTGGTTACACGACAAGTAGAAAAAATACAACACTTCAACAGTTAAATCACGCAAAACAGTGATAAAGAGTCCTAAGCTAAATACATTCGGGACTTAAACTAAAAAAAAAAGAAAATATGAACAGGTAAACAGAATCAAACAACAACGATGTAATTAAGGAAGACAGTGAGTAAACTACGTCCTATTCATGTTATCTATCAAGAACACATAGAAAGGGAGTGGGGGTTACCCGTTAAAGGGATTTTTGCCGGAAAAATGAAATAGTCGGACCTTGGCCAGACTCTGGAGGGTTTGAAAATGACTTAAACCCACAGAAATCAATAGCCCTCGTTGAGATCTATCGATCCGTGTAGGTTAGATTCATTAAAAGTCTTCAAGTCATTTTGTAGAAGAAATGTTAGGGTTTCGGGTTCTTAGATCTGAAATTGGGGATTTTCGGATGATTTTTTGAAGAAACAAATGGTGGGAGCTGGTTGAGGATGGAAAGGATATTATTTGGTGAAGATTTGGGGTTGATTGGAGAAGCTCCGCCGCTGGTAGGTTATTTCCGGGCGGCGGAACCCTAGGGCGGCTAGGGTTTCTTTTGGCAGTAGAGAGAGAGAGAGACGAAGAGGATGGGGGCGGTTCTCGGGTTTGGGGGGTTTGGATTTGGATGAAATGGGGGGGGGGAGTGTTTGGACAGCTTTATAGTTTAAAGGTTGGGAGTTCCCAGCCGTTTGATTTGTTTTGATCAACGGCTGGGATCACTTCTGGGGTGAAACGGGGTCGTGTGGGTAGTGTAGGGGCAGGCCGGGTGGGCTATGGGATTCGGGCTGGGTCGATTGAGTGTATAGAGGTAGGGATTGGCCCTGGGTATTTCTTGGCCCAGGTCCGATTTTGGCTCTCTTAATTAATTAAACTAATTACTCTAATTAAGTTCAAATTTAATTTAATCCAAAAATGTAGTAATTAATTTTAAATCTTATTTTTCATCTATTTACAGATTAATTAAGAATAAAACGACCAATTTTATATTCCTAATTAAATCTATGATTTATCGAATAAAAATGATTAATTTTTAGTAATTAGTTATTAAAACTACATTACGTTAAATAACCATCATTCGTCTATTATTAAGTTAATTATAACTTTATAATTCCTTGATAATAGTGATGAAATTTTCAATAATTTTAAAAGATGAATTATGGATATGCAAAAAATATAAATCTTTCACAATTAATCACTGAAAATCAACAAATTCATCAAATCAATTGATTTATTGAGATTTTTATAGGACGATATGGCGAGTAAAAATCACATGCTCACAATGTGTATGATTATTTGAGCTATGTTTCATGTTTGATATGTCTAGGCTATGTGCTTGTTTGTTTGAGACATGATTTCCCTTAATTATAGACATACTCCCAGTCATGATGCTATATCCGTATATGTTGTCTCTGTCTCATTGCATTCTTATTATGAGTACTCACATGTTGTTGATGCCTCATATGTGTAACACTATTGAACTGAGTAATGTGAGATGTGGTTAATTGAGACTTGAGCAGTTGATGACTGGGCTTGGGCCATAAAGCCAATTTGGTATTGATTTTTAGGTGATGCATACGTCAGGCCCTATATTGGGCTAAATAGTACTGACGAAAGGTCGACACATGCATTAGGTCCCATGATTGAGCTTTATTATATTGATTGTTGTCGAACATCTAAGACGAGCTTGAGCAAAGACCCCCCCCCCCTGGAGTCTGGTATTCATAGTGAGCGCAGGCACATGATTATATATGTTCTTGGTGAGGGGTATTTTTGCCAGGCACCCGTACACTGCTGAGTGTTGTTGTGTGTGTGACGGTGAGGGGCATTTGTGCCAGACACCATGAGCGTGTTGTGTTGGAGTATACTTGATGGCTTCACTATGATGTTATTGACATGTATATTTGACATGTAGGCAGAAAGATGTATTTTTTCTCATGCTAGATGATAAATGAAATATCTTACCTATTGTTGAAAGTTTGAAAATCACAGTTTTCTTCATAAACTCATGTTTTTAGTGATTTTGGTGGTAAGATTGGGGCTTTAACTGTTATATTTGAAAATCATATCTAATTTTTCATATTTGTGAATGAGTAGAATATGTATATCTTGAGTTATTTTCTTTTACTGTCATCATTATATCATGTGATTTTATTGTGTATTGGTGTTGGACACTGACCTTCTTCGGAGCTCGCCACTTGTTTCAGCCTGAGATTAGGTTTGTTACTTATTGGCTGCACGTGGTCGGTTGTACTCATACTATACCCTGCACTTTATGTGCAAATCCAGGTACTGCTAGGCATGGTGATTGCTAGCATTCGTGTCGGTTCTAGCTTGTGGATACTACAAGGTAGCTGCATGTCGTTCATAGACCTTGAAATTCTATTTTGTTTATTTCTGTTATCCCATTCTATTATTCAGACAGTTTGAATTCATGATTTGACTCTGTATTTTGAGATTATGTAGTGCTCATGTACTCGTTGATACCAAATCATGATACGGTTGTAGTTTCATTATTATTGCTATTTTCAAATATTTTATGATTATTTCGCAGTTGAAATTATTAAGTTATGTTATTTGTGTTTATGGTTATTGTGAAACTTTTGGCTTGCCTAGCAAGTAGTGTTAGGCGCCGTCACGACTCTGGTGGGAGTTTGGGTCGTGACAAGTTGGTATCAGAGCCCTAGGTTGCCTAGGTCTCATGAGTCATGAGCACTTTTTGCAGAGTCTTGCGTATCGGTACGAAAACGTCTGTACTTATCTTCAAGAGGCTACTGAACTGTTATGAAACTTCACTCTTGCATCCTTGTCGTGCAGATTTATTAATTCTGAAGTTTGAATCGTTTATCTCTTATTCTCTTACAGATGGTGAGTCACGTACGTAATCCTCAATTGATCATGAGTTGGAGCCCTAGACTGCAGCCACTACCAGGGGTAGAAGGTGGTCTGAGATAGAGCTAGAGGTAGAGGAAGAGCTCAGCCTAGAGCACACGTACCAGCACCTGATGTTGAGACTCAACCTTAACATACACCTTCCACCACTTTTTGGTAGCACCACGCATCTGAAACACTGTAAAATCAACTTCTTTGGACTCTACTATACTCATATTGCGCAATACCTCATGGCAATAGTTTAAGAAATTATGAGGGTCCTCAGAAGGTGTACCACCAATGCGAGGAGGAAACAACTTAGTGAACTTGTCCAACCTCTTCATCCCCTCATCTGACATTGCGCATCTCTCTCCGGGCTTTGTAGCAACAATGAGCCGAACTACCCTAACTAGTAGAACTACAAGGGTCTGATACCAGTTAACCATCTCCTACTACTCGATTACTCTGTTGAAGTTATTTACCTAAAAGAATCAATTGGGATATAATCAATAGATTCCTTTTCGGGAGTAATTCATCCTTCCCGAACGCAGCATACAACTCTCCGCGTTCTAATTCAAATCTAGGTCGTACCCTATGTGTGCACTACCCGTCCCATACCTATGGTCCAGGAGGCTCTGGACCTCTATTTGGGTGTTTATAGACTTACTTAGGTTGATCAAAATAATAAACCTAATCGCGCATACAAAACAAATATGAATGCACACAATAGCAAAGAGTGGCTCATGTAAGCCTCCACAAATGAACAAAGAAGCACGCAAACTGATTTTTCAGATTAAGAAGTAATTAAGATGTATTTGGGGTTGTTAAATTCTATAGGCATGGTTCCTAGGTGATTCTGATTTCCAGCGTTGTATAGGCATCATTGCAGCTTTAAACTAACGAAATTACAGATTAAAGGTATTATAAATCTATAGGCATGACATCTACATTGTTCGTGTGATGCGGCAGTGAAGTGATACGAGTTATCAGATTACTAGTGCTAATTTTATAAGCATGCTTCTTAGGCAGGTGACAGTATCCTATAGGCAAGATTTCTAGTAGTTGATAACTGAAATTGATTATATATACTTTATCCCTATAGGAATATTATCTAAGTGTGGCAATACAATGAAGTAACAAAGTAATTGATTAGTTGATTAAAATCCTATAGTCATGATATCTAAAGGACCAACGTGCTAAGAGAAATAGAAATAATTGATCGATTGATTAAGTAATCTTATAGGCATGGTATCTATATTAACAAAGCATATGTTATTACATCCTATAGGCATGTTGTCTAAATGCACCGTAATAACATAGAAATAAGTAGGGAAAACACTTAGACTAATGCATTTGAACAGTGTAAGAATGAGGTATGCATGATTCCTATAGCCATGATTTCTATTGATGTGCAGAAGTAAAGCACGCTAAGCAAAATAGTACATAAAGCACGTGACTCTGTAGGTATGTTTTCTACCCTTTTATGCAAAGATTAGAGTACCTCAGTCCCTTTTCATTAATCTCCCCATTATTCGTTATCACAAATTATTACAGGCCTAAATGACATAGTATAAACCTAAATAAGACTAGTTACATAATGAAACAACTACAAGCCCAATAGAACAATTACAAGCCCAATGCAAAACAACTCAGGGATGTCCCCAGGCCTTCAATGGTCTTGATCTTCGCACAACAACAAATCCATCCACTGCTTACCATAGCAACCTGAATTTCATGCTCTAACCCAACATGTATGACCCAACACTAGGCTTAACGAATAACTTTACTTACCCAAACCATGACAAAATCAGCCATACATGTGGCAGAATACTCATTGAATTAACCAAACAACTTAAACACTTAGTTCCTAGGGTTGTGGCTAATAACAGCTCCATCCAAGACATATAAATAGAATCAGGCTAAATTGAAAGACACTAAAAGCACATACAAGGCAGATCTATGCCTTTAATTCTAGCAACAAAGTTTAAGAGTGGCATGGTCAACTACCATAGGATAATAAACCATTCCAAGGAGTTGCAAAGTAAAGCATGATCCAAAATTAGCCTAAAGAACTTTAGACATAAGAGTTTTGCATGAAGGTCTAGTAGAATAAAGGATAGCAGTATGCATATAGGAATTCTAACAATGGGAGTCTAGTGAACATGACAAATAGGCTAGTAAGTATAGTCTAAAATGGTTGGCAGGCAATCACATGAAAAACTTAAAAACATTACCATGCTCAAAAAGATAGGTAGTCATCAGGACTTGTACCAGGTATAGAAATAAAGCTAGGTACTGGAGTCTTAGGCGATAGTTTAAGAACATAGAATTGAACGAGTCACAAAGCATGAAATGAATTTACACAAAGTAAAAAACATGTAACATTGGTTTAGAATTTTAGGCAATGCTGGCATTTAGAAATTGCATAAGCATAAATCATAAAGAAGCCAACAAGTGGTGCAGTAAGGACGCAATAGGAAATGATACATTAGGAATGAATTACCCTATCATAGGAATCTAAACAAGTAGGAGATGAAGTCATGAAAAGCAATAGAAAAGCATTCAGACATATACAAACACACTAGGCTAAGCAGGATTTAGACACTATGAAACTTAAAGCTTTAGGCAAGTTTTGATGCTAGGAAACATAAGGCTACAAGATAACTTTAAATCAAAGAGGATCATAAACATAGAAGCATATTGGTTCATTGAAGCTTAAGCAAAAGCATAAAAAATGAAATTGTGAGATCCAAAGGTACTCACCAGTTACAAGTTAATAAGCAAACAAACAAGAAGAGCAAATCCCAGATGTAATTCGATTAACAGTAGCAAAGAGTAGCAAAACCCCCAAATCCCAGTGCGTCAGAGTTCCCAAGGGTTTTGAATGAAACCCGGGTAGTGCTCGCACTGAGAAAGAACAACAATCAAATTTCTGGTAGCCTTGGCTTTCAGCCGGTCAAGGTCTCAAATTTCAGAATGGTATAGAATGAGAAAATAAGAGAGTATAGTAGTTAATTTCAGTGATTAAGGTCTGCTCAAAAGGAATTAGGGAGAGTGATTTATATAGTAGTAAAATTTAAAGAACAAACATGGAAAAACAGTCGATTAAACACAAATAAGGAAAGAAAATCACATGCAATCGATAATACAACAAGTAAAGGAAAACATTGAAATTCCAAACCCTAGTTTGACGAAAATCATAGAATGGACCAAAGATCTTGGTGAATCGGCCTTATATCACCTTGCTATGAACGTATAAGGACGAAATATCGTACAAATCTTGAAGAATAAAGACGATTGCACATAACTCAGAGCCTGGTACTTTACCAAAAATAGGTAAGTACTAGGTGATACCAAAATCATGTAAGTAACAGGATGACAGAACACACATGGAAAGGAAATTATGGAGGGTCTCCATATTAAGGTCGGAATCGGAGAGGGATTGGTAAGGTGGCTATTAGGGATTCACAGAAGAGAGAAGAGAGGGATTTGGGGGGCTATTTAGGGATTCTATCTCTAGGGTTTAGGGGTGGGGAATATAAGGATACTGAGGGGTTTGTTGTGGTTCGTTGATCATTTGAGATCAACGACCGAGATTAAAGGGTGCTAGGATCAGGTAAAGCGGGTCACTGATGGGAAGGCCTGTTGGGTTGTTTGTTTTTGGGCTTTTAGGGGTCAATTGAATGGGTTAGGTGCTTTGGGCTTGGATTTGGTACGAAGATTATCCCAAAATTGGGCTATAAATTAAAATATACGAAATTTATTAAAAATAATTTTTAAAAGTAATTTATAAATAATAAAATATTATTTATGCATTAAAAATATTACAAACAATAATTTAGCATTATAAAATATAAAAATGTTGTTTTGGCACAAATAATGTAATAAAAGATAATTATGCATGGACATAGGCTATTATTATAAAAATTACATTAACTAAAATATGGATATAATTATATGAAATGATGTAAGTTATTTTAAAACATGTATGTGTGTGTAAAAATAAAAAATTTGGATGATTAAGTTATTGCAAACAATTTAAAGAAATAATTAGTAAATATACAAGTAATTTAAATGCAACGGTCAAAATATAAGTAGCACCATCACTTTCTCTCAGCGCACGATTAACATGCATTCTAACCTGCGCTAATCGGAAATGGGGAGAGGACGACCAAAGAAGGTTGTAACAAAGGTTCATGTCACGACCCAAAATCCATAGGTCGTGATGGCGCCGGACACCACTGTCAGGCAAGCCAAATCCTTAATTAGTTGAAATATATTCATGTTTTAACATTTTTGAAATCGTTACCTTTTCTTGCATTTCATAATCAAGTAAATGAATTTTCGTAAATTAAATATGACAGCAAATAAATTCTGTTATTTAAAAACAGTGATCTAAGATTTCCACTTAAACAATTATCCAAAAACATACCCAGAACCCGGTGTCACAAGTACATGAGCCATTTCTAAATATTTTACGAATATTACAAAGCATGTCCGAAATATAACTGGACAAGGAAATTTAAAATGAAATAGATACAATATGAAGGTGACAATGTTAGCTGCGGATCGCCTCTGGAAGATACAGGTCGCCTGAGTCTCTGAATCCTCCACATTTGCTATGTAAATACCTGTGCAATAAAATGCACAGCTAGTGCAGTATGAGTATAAAAATAACGTGTACTCAGTAAGTCGCCCGCCTAACCTCAGAGAGGTAGTGACGAGAGGTCAATTTAGACACTTACTAAAGGTCCATTTAAAATATTTAAGAGTGACACTAAGCATGATTTTTATCATAGGCAGTTTATAAAATAGAAATTAAACATCCTTCAATTTCGTTCACATTTAACACTTTATATCTTCGTCATATTCACAATTTATCAACATGGTGATTTAATCAAATAATAATAAACCAACGGAAGGAATAACTTCTTCCAAAATTCTTTTTAATAACTTTAAATCTTTGTCATTTCAATTGACAATTTAACATTTCAGGCCAGTACTCAGGCAATTATCATAACAACTACGCAGCAAATACCTTGCGCAAGAAATACAGAGGGTTGAACTGCGCGGACTGTGCATTGCCGAGGGGTTGACCGACTCGAACCGTAGATGCATCTATCTACCCCGCTCGAGAATCGATCATGCGACGCGGTTAACATAATACGGCTAGCCTGCTCGCGAATCATACATGTGACTCAGGTGCTCATATGAATACATACACAAATACTGGGTCCTCCTGCTCACGAATCACTCAAGCGACTCAGGCACCCAACCTTTCACATATCCACACAATAAATTCATATTTTTATCAAGAAAACTTTTTTTCTCAGGAATGTGGAAAAATCTTTATTAAAAGAAATATGAAATATAGGTTTTGAAATCTTTATTTTTGAAAATCATTTGTCAAATGTAGTGATACTCCAGGATACAATCCAGCCCATGTACACATATATTCACAGCGGAAACAAATTCTCTTTTTAGGAGATTAACAATATGATCTCTAGCTTTCTTTTAAAACATTAATTACGTTTTTGGTCATAGTAACAGTTCAATTATACAGGCAGGGTTACAGGTACACACATAATGCATGCTAGTGGGTCCTCAGCTACCCGGACATGGCATAATAGTAGCTACGCATGGACTCCCGTCACCTCGTGCATACGTAGCCCCCGAACATAGTAGCATATACTGGATTAATTCACCTAGGGGGACGATTCCCCCTCACAAAGTTAGACAGGTGACTTACCTCGCTCCGAAATTCCATCACCGGATTCCAAGCCCTTCCGATGACTCCAACAGACGCTTAACGCTCCGAAACTACCACATAAATGACAAAGCAATGAAAATTCATCCTAGTACTCACAACAATTCAGATTTTTTCCCGACCCCACTCACAGAAATGACCAAAATTCCCTCGCGCCCACGTGCCCGGGAATCCAAAATTTCTTGAAGGTACGTTCTACCCATAGCCTTACTAACTCAAATATACAATTTACTCTACATTCCATACTCAATTCGTGGCTAAAATCCAAATTTCCAAAATTCTAGGTTTCTTCAATATTTCCCAATTTTCCCTACCAATTTCATGCTCAAAAATCCATGCAATATCTTGTATTTAACCTTAGAATCAAGTAGAACAACTTACCTCTTGATGCTTGTTGAAATCCTCATTGAAAAGCTCTCCAAAATCGCCTAACTCAAATGAAAAATGGGAGAGAAATGACTCAAGTCCGATTTTAAAACATTCTGCCCAGGCACATTTTCACACCTGCGGTCCGATAGCCGTTCCTCCGGCTCCGCACCTGCGGAAAATCCATCGCAGGTGCGGCTCTGACTCAGCGCAGAAAAATCCCCGCTCCTGCGCTACTTCCTCGCACCTGCGATACTGCAGGTGCGACCAAACTCCTGCACCTGCGGTCCCTCAACTCCAGACCCAAAATCTCGCAAATCTGACTCCCTTAGCCGCACATGCAGCCATAACCTCGCAGGTGTTGTTGCACCAGATGACAGCAGAACCAGCCCTTTTCCAACTTCAACTTTCATCCATTAACCACCCGGAATCCACCTGAGGCCCCCGGAACCCCGTCGAATCATACCAACCTTTCCCAAAACATAACACGGACTTGCTCGAGCCCTCAAATCACAACAAACAACGCCGAAAATCATGAATCGCACTCAAATCCAATTCTTTAAGAACATAGAATTTCAAACTTCTACATCCAACGCTGAAACCTATCAAATCACGCCCGATTGACATCAAATTTTTCTCACAAGTCATATTCAACATTACAGACTTGCTCCAGCTTTCGGAATCGCATTCCGCCCTTTATATCAAAACTTCCACTTTCGGTCGGATTTCCTAAAAACCTTTAAATTTCTATCTTTAGCCCAATGACTCCAAAATAACCTACAGACATCCAAATTCACTATCGATCAGGCTCCCAATTCCAGAATCACCATACGCAGCTATTCCCAGACTCGGAATCCCAAACGGACATCAACCTCACTGATATGCACTTCAAGCCAAAATTCATGAAATCCTTCTAAAATGCTAATTTCCACAATATGCGCCGAAACACTCCCGGGTTATCCAAAACCCTATCCGGATATACACCCAAGTCCGAAATCATCATACGAACCTGCTGGAACCTTCAAATCCTGATTCGGAGATTGTTTACTCAAAATTCCAATCTTAGTTGGTTTCTCCAACTTAAGGCTTCAGAAATGATAATTTCCTTTCCAAATCAATTCTAAACTTCCTGGAATTCAATTCCGACCACGCCCACGGGTCATAATACCTGAAACAAATTTGTTCACGACTTCAAACCGCTGAACGACATGCTAGAACTCAAAACGACCGGTCGGGTCATTATATTCTCCCCTACTTAAACCGACGTTCGTCCTCGAACGTGCTAAGAGCTGCTTTGGAACTACCTGAAATCACCGTTTTAACATGTCGAGCACCTGCTCGTGCTACCACAACCCAGTCGAGCACAATAGCTTGATCAAACCTGGATATTTCTTTTGTATCCATATAATAAGCTCCGAATTTATTCAAACACTTGAAATTTCCCTAGCCAGGCCTAGTTTCAATATATATATATATATATATATATATATAAGCACTACATTAACTAGCACATGACATACTAGATCATAACTGCATACCCTTGCCGAATCGGCATCATGCACCGCATAACCCATCGTTTGACCACAGCGACGCTCCCAGAACCTTATTAGACAAGGTCCACCAATCTGATGCTCCTGATGCACCTCATAACAATTATACATACACCGTACTATAATGATAATGACACCACCACAACAGAGGAAATGTGCAGAAATTCATACTCAACTACAGAGTTAACAAATCCTTGAATACCTCATGTTGACTAGGATCGTCACTTTCATTATGAACCTGAATGATGGTATTTGTTCTTTATTGTACACTTCACATAACCTCATCACACTGATCTCTGATCCGATAATCTCGTCTCACCCAGCACGAACTGCTCAAACAGCAAGTCACCCCAAACATGGGTAACAGCTTACATGATACCGCATCGCCCAATAGGCCATAACTCGAACATGATAATAAGAAACGACTCAGGACGGAACTACTCAGCTCACGCAACTAATATGAATTCTTAACATAAAATGGGAAATAAATCACAAGAAAATAAATACATATTAACCCTTCTCATCATCACACTGTTGCGGCGTGCAACCCGATCCAAATAACATACCTGTGGCGACGTGCCACCCGATCCACACATAAAATGTACATAAGAAGGTATATATATAGAGCTGATTTGCTATCTATTATGAATTACTGAATATCGATCACAAGCACTCTAAGTGCATAATACCATCCTGGGGAGACTGATAAGCCATAGGCTACAAAACTCAAGCACAACTGAGATGCGATATATATATGTATACTCTGGATCTCAAGAGCTGCCCTGCTCACATAACATCCCCGCTACGCGGGACCTCAACACATGAGAAATTATCAAGCCGTTTCACAACTAGTACGGCACAATCACAATAACACATAAATTCGACGAAGAAAAAACAACACCCGCTGTTCTAATACCTTTCCATGAAAAACGCTCCATTGAAAGGAACATGCCTAGCTCATACGGATCCAATAATCATATTTAAATCCATCCATAGTCATCGAGCCACCTTGCTCGCACCAAACTTAGCTATTAGCTCTTACCTGGGTCCACATTAACCCACTTTTTCTCATAATACACTAGAACAACCATCATCACCGAGACTAACACCCCATAATCCATAATCAACTGAACCGAACGCCCTCCAGGCATAAATTCTCAATTAAGCAACATTGCACTCTTTATACTCAGTCCAAATCTGAAATCCATCAAGTGACTACATGTCACACTTTATACAATCTTTTCACGATCATGCTTACACGACATTCCACACAACGCAACAAGTCTGCCCATCCATAACACCGACCACACTAAGGCCTCAAAACACCTCAAGAACCCATAACCAGGGTACAAAGCCTCTTTCACCGAATATCAATCTCAAGTGACACTGAAGATAACACCAGCTTATACTGAGCTTTCAAATCACTTTGCCTTGCTCTTCCGAGCTCATGGCATCCTTATGAACATCGGACCTAAATCTCGATCCTTACTCTCAGTTACATACTGCTTCCCGCACTTAACATACCAACATGAGGTAGAGCAAGAATTCCATCATAACTTTCAAACCACCAATAGGGTGAACACTTCATCATATAGAAACTTTTTACTTGACTCAGTTCAAGAGTACCATCTCAACACACGAGTGAATTCCCATTACCACCCAATCATGCAAATCTTAAGTGGTAGTCTATACCACCATAACCCTTCTGGGATCCGCCTATACCTGACAGGCCATAGCACTCTAGTGCTTCCACATAAAGTCTGTTACGACGGCCGATAAGCCCCGCACACACTGGCATAAACCACATGCATAACTAAATCACATCAAGTGAACCAATCACTGCCGCAAATGTGCCATTTCAACCATGGCTAATCTATCTATCTTCTTTTAATCATCATTAATTGTCTCAGGAACAATAACAACTTCCTTCAGCCCATAGAAAACTCCACCATCACTCATCCCGAGTGACCTTGATTCACGAGACCATGCTGCCCAAATCCCGCAACCCATCTCATAACCTTTTGGTAATCTTTTCTTCAATCCAGAGTCTATTTATCTCACTCCTCCAATATTATCATGCATGTTGAAACATATCATAGAACATTCCAACCATCCTCCTCTTTCTCAGAAATTATTCTGCAAAAGTTTGATTCTCGACCATATTGCTTACTGAAATCTTTAATTACCGTATTCTTAACTTTTGAACTCATTAGGACCGCTATTGAGAGTCACCCACTCTGACTGGCCTCGAATACAATCAACCCCCTAGGCTCTCCCAGCACAGGAACACCTTTTTAAATGAAACACGTGACTGAGTCACTATCCTTACAACTCGCCCATGCCTTAAGCATAAATTCTGACTCTTCCAAAGCCTAACCCTGATCTGATAGGGCCAACTTTTTCACATATTCATCAAGTCCCAAGCACAATTACCATTGTGAATAAATTCATCAAATACCATTTAGCTGAAATAACTTGCCTACACGCCGACAATCCTCAATCCAATCCGAAGACAATCCTACAACCCAACTGCAGATGGTGGGACTCCCCTACTTATCCCGAAGCTACTCTTTGCACCACTCTAAACCCTGTTGAGATTTTTCCTCCTCTGATAACACAATCTTGCTCAGCCAATCCGCCCAAATCTTCCAAACTCTCTTGCTAGCACTCCCTAAATACTCGAATTCTCTAGCATCATTCACATATTCTAAATCCTACCGACTAGCCACTAGGACCCCTACAGAACCTGCCAACCCCGCCATTGCTAACCTATCCCCAGAAGACAACCCACCTGTGGAAATCACTCGCGGACACCTTCCAACGATGCTGAAGTGCACTCTCTACACGACTTCAATACCCCATCGTATGCCCTGCTTCATTTACCAACTTACTAGTCCGTCCGCTCCTCATGGACACCCATGATTTGCGACAAATATCTTCAAATTCCAAGTTGTGATATCGCTCCCCCATTTTGCGACTGCTCGACTTCCGCTTCTTACACTTGACCTCCTAGAAATGGAACCACCGCCTAGCCTCATTCCAGGATCATTCTTTGAAGCTCTCAAACCATCAGATCACCACAACTAAAAGCTCTCCGAAGATTATCTTTCTCCAGCTGCCTTCGTTATCAAAACTTATCTGGTGTTGAACCACCGTGCCTCACGATTTCTGCCAACCGTTTTATTCCATACTTCTTCTCGATACTCTGACCCCACAAAATCGAAGAAACCATAGCACCGACAAACCTAACACATTTCATTCGATCAATGACGATGACTACACATCACAGGTGCATACCCCATCTCACTTGAAGACACCAAGTCTTACTACTTTATCAATCCCAACCGGACCATTCATAACCCAAAATGCCATTCCTCTGCCGGCACAAAGCACTGAAATCTTGAAATCACACTCTGAGGAGACCTCCCTTCAAACCGTTCATCTTCCCCAACATACATGCAAACATTCTATCATCATAACGACATTGCACGATGATCAATTGCAAACATCATCACTATCTGAGCACAGCCTTAAGGCTCCCAAAAACACTGCTACCGAGATGAAACAACACATTACCCTTTCATAGGGCCATAACAACAACCACGACCATTTACACATGGAAGCATCTCGAATTACATTCGTAGCACCATTTTCATTCCTCAAATTCCTGATCCATAGCAAGTTCTTCGCGACGTGTAAGATTGGGTAGGAATGAACATAGGCATAAGCCTCAAAAGAATCAACTCGCACGATGAAGAATCAAGAAGGGAAGTACTCCTAACAGCTATGTAGCCTCTCGAAGATAAGTACAGACATCTCTGTATCGATCTGCAAGACTCTACTAGACTTGCTCATGACTCGTGAGACCTACGAGAACCTAGCACTCTGATACCATATTGTCACGACCCAAAATCCATAGGTCGTGATGGCGTCGGGCACCACTTTCAGGCAAGCCGAATCCTTAATTAGTGGAAATATATTCATGTTTTAACATTTTCGAAACCATTACCTTTTCTTGAATTTCATAATTAAGTAAATGAATTTTCGTAAATTAAATATGACAGCAAATAAATTCTGTTATTTAAAAACAGTGATCTAAGATTTCCACTTAAACAATTATCCCAATACATACCCTAGAACCCGGTGTCACAAGTACATGAGCAATTTCTAAGAATTTTATAAATATTACAAAGCCTGTCCGAAATACAACTGGACAAGGAAATTTAAAATGAAATAGATATAGTATGAAGATGACTCTGTCAGCTGCGGTTCGCCTCCGGAAGATGCAGCTCGTCTGAATCAATGTAAGTACCTGTGCAATAAAATGCATAGCAAGTGCAGTATGAGTATAAAAACAACGTGTACTCAGTAATTTGCCCGCCTAACCTCAGAGAGGTAGTGACGAGAGGTCAATTTAGACACTTACTAAAGGTCCATTTAAAATATTTAAGCGTGACACTAAGCATGATTTTTATCATAGGCAGTTTATAAAATAGAAATTAAACATCCTTCAATTTCGTTCACATTTAACACTTTATATCTTCGTCATATTCACAATTTATCAACATGGTGATTTAATCAAATAATAATAAACCAACGGAAGGAATAACTTCTTCCAAAAATCTTTTTAGTAACTTTAAATCTTTGTCATTTCAATTGACAATTTAACATTTCAGGCCAGTACTCAGGCAATTATCATAACAACTACGCAGCAAATACGATGGGCAAGCAATGCCGAGGGTCGAACGGTGCGGACCAATAATAATAAAATTTGCACTGCTGAGGGGTCGACTGGCTCGAACCATAGATGCATCTATCTTCCCCGTTCACGAATCGATCATGCGACGCGGTTAACATAATACGGCTAGCCTGCTCGCGAATCATACATGCGACTCATGTGCTCATATGAATACATACACAAATACTGGGTTCTCCTGCTCGGGAATCACTCAAGCGACTCAGGCACCCAACCTTTCACATATCCACACAATAAATTCATATTTTTATCAAGAAAAATGTTTTTCTCAGGAATGTGGAAAAATCTTAATTAAAAGAAATATGAAATATAGGTTTTGAAATCTTAATTTTTGAAACTCATTTGTCAAATGTAGTGATACTCCAGGATACAATCCAGTCCATGTACACATATATTCACAGCGGAAACAAATTCTCTTTTTAGGAGATTAACAATATGATATTTAGCTTTCTTTTAAACATTTAATTACTTTTTCGGTCATATTAACAGTTCGATAATATAGGGAGGGTTACAGGTACACACATAAAGCATGCTAATGGGTCCTAGGCTACCCGGACATGGCATAATAGTAGCTACGCACAGACTCCCATCACCTCGTGCGTACGTAGCCCCCGAAATTAGTAGCATATACTGGATTAATTCACCTAGTGGAACGATTCCCCCTCACAAAGTTATAAAGGAGACTTACCTCGCTCCGAAATTTCAACACCGGCTTCCAAGACCTTCCGATGACTCCAACGAACGCATAACGCTCCGAAACTACCACATAAATGACAAAGCAATGAAAATTCATCCTAATACTCACAATAATTCATATTATATATTTTTCCCGACCCCGCTCAGTGAAATGAATAAAATTCCCTCAGGCCCACGTGACCAGAAATCCAAAATTTCTCGAAGGTACGTTTTACCCATATCCTTACTAAATCAAATATACAATTTACTATAAATTCCATACTCAATTCGTGGCTAAAATCCAAATTTCCAAAATTCTAGGTTTCTTCAATATTTCCCAATTTTCCCTACCAATTTCATGCTAAAAAAGCCATGAAATATCTTGTATTTAACCTTAGAATCAAGTAGAACAACTTACCTCTTGATGCTTGGTGAAATACTCCTTGAAAATATCGTTAAAATCGCCTAATCCAAATGAAAAATGGGAGAGAAATGGCTCAAATCCGATTTTAAAACATTCTGCCCAGGCACATTTTTGCACCTGCGGTCCAATAGCCGCTCCTGCGGCTCCGCACCTGCAGAAAATCCATCACAGGTTCGGCTCTGACTCAGCCCAGCAAAAATCCCGCTCCTGTGATACCTCTTCGCACCTAAGATACCGCAGGTGTGACCAAACTCCCGCACATGCGGTCCCTCAGCTCCATACCTAAAATCTCGCACCTGCGACTCCCTTAGCCGCACCTGCAAATGAAACTAACACAGGATCTGGGAATTTTGAGTCCTAGCGTGATGAATTCTACACCTCAATCAGTTACGGTGAAGACTGATATGGGAACTTTAGAAGAAATCACCGTTCCATTGGCTACTTTTCCATTAATGGAAGCAGTGAATAATCATAAGGAGAATTGTATAATAGTGGAAAACGTAACAAATTCAAAGAATACATATACTACAAGCAGCACAAAGCACATGAAGGAGCAACAAGGACATAATCAGACTACAACAAAGGCAATAGATCAAGAGATAGCAAAAACAGAATTTGGGAAAACTGAGAAAATTTGGGCAAATCTATTCACTGGTAATAAAATGGCTACCATTCATGATGGAGTAAAAAAGGTGCAATTACAACAGGAGGAGATGGAGGTGGAAAATGTGAAATGGCAGAAGGCTATAATAGTGTATGTTATTGGAGATTCACCTTCAGTAGGATCCATGGAGAGATTCATAGCTACGCAATGGAACTTTGCTGCTAAAGCAACAGTTTTCTATCACAATGAAGGTTATTTTGTTATACTGTTCAATAGCATGGATGATAAGAATGCAATGTTGTATTTAGGTCCATATACCAATGGAACAAAGCCATTAATTCTGAAGTCATGGTCGGCATATTTCAATTTGTATAATGAAGTTCTAAAGACTATTCCACTATGGGTGAGCTTTCCTAACCTTCCTTTGAATTGCTGGGGAAGGATGACTTTAAGCAGAATTGCTAGTGGATTGGGATGTCCTATATATGCTGATGAATGCACAAGTAATACATATAGGATCTCTTATGCCAGAGTACTTATTGAAATGGATATTGGTAAGGATTTACCCAAATGTATAAAAATACAAGATCCTGTAGGAAAGGAGTTTGAGCAATTGGTGGAATATGATTGGGTTCCAAAATATTGTAAAAATTTCTTGATGGTGGGACATGATTGTGATGGAGAGCACGGAAGAGTTGGGGCAGATAGGAAGAATTTACAAGGTGAGCAGCAACAACAAAAACCAGTAATGCCTAAACAACAAGGAAGGAATGATATTGTAAATGGTAATATGCAGCAGCCAAAGAAACCAGTAGCTCAATGGGTGGCAGTAAGACCAATAAAGCAAGCAGAAAAGGAAACATGCAAGCAAACCGTTCAAATGCAACAGATTGATCTACAGGAGTCAAATGATGATCAACAAGTGTGGAAAAAAGAAAAAGGTAGAGGAGGAATGACAAGTCCAATACAACAAGTTCTCACTACTAACAATGGTTTCTCTCCATTAAGAGAGGAAGCAATTGAAGGAAATCCAAGATGGGCAGATGAAGACAATGCTGGAAGTAGTATGGGAGAAGTTGAAGGGAAAGCACCACCCAATCCAAAATCTATATGAAGATATCTACATGGAATGTAAGGGGTTTCAATAAGGTACATAAGCAAAAGGGGGATGAAAATTTTCTTGAAAAATCAGAAAATTAGTCTTATAGCAATAGTAGAATATAGAGTGAAGGATAATAAAGAAAGGGAGATTATTAATAAATGTGCACCAGGATGGAGTTGGTGCTCAAGTAGATCAGCTTATGAGAAAGGGAGAATATGGATTCTTTGGGATCCAAATAGTTTCAGTTTACTTTGATTCAGACTCATACTCAGTACATCCATGGCATAGTTCAAAATAGCAGTTCTAGCAAGCAATTTGCTTTTACAACTATCTATGGATTGCATATTATTGCACATAGGTGTGACATGTGGGAAGAATTAAGGAGAATAGACTCTCAGATGACTAACTCCTGGTTAATCATGGGAGATCTTAATGCAGTAATGTATATTGAAGATAGGGTAAATGGTACAGTAGTGCAAGAAAATGAGATCAAGGACTTTAGATCTCTGATGGAGGATTGCAGAATGAATGAACTTAGTACTATGGGTAGATCTTATACATGGACAAATAGCCATGTCTATAGCAGAATTGACAGAACCATTGTTAATGCACACTGGATGATGAACATGCCACCAATCAAAGTTAATGTGATGGATCCTTAGTTTTCTGATCACTCTCCATTATGTATAGAGCTGGAATCAGAAATGGAACAAAAAGGGAGGCCTTTCAAGTTTTTCAATTGTCTTGCTGATCATCCAGATTTTGAAAGTATAATTAGAGACATATGGGATAAGGATAACAGGAGTAAAAAATATCTGGTACAATCTGAAGAATGTCAAAGTAGCTCTTAAGAGTCTGAGCAAGAAGGAGTTTTCCAGTACAACAAACAAGGTGCAAAAATTAAGGGAGGCTTTAGCTAACATACAAGCACAGATGAGAACCGCTAAAACAACTGAAGATATGTTTGAAACAGAGAGAAACACAAAGCAGCGATTAGAGAAGTGAAGCAAGATAGAGGAGAGCATTTGGAGACAAAGATCTAGAATTCAATGGCTCCAACTGGGAGATTCTAATACAACCTTTTTCTTTGCAAGCATGAAAAGGAGAGTAGTACAAAGTCATCTCAAATTCCTAATAACTAAAGATGGAAGATTGATCAACACTCCAGAAGGTATTGAGAAAGAAGTAGTGGGGTTCCACAGAGGATTGCTAGGAAGATCAACTAATAGCATACCTTCTATTAATCCTAGCAAAATAAGGAAAGGACCAGGGCTTACAAGGTCTCAGCAGCTACAACTTATTTCCCCTTTCACTAATGAAGATGTGTTGAAAGCACTGTAGAGGATAGGAGATTCTAAGGCAACAGGTGGGGATGGGTTTAATGCATATTTTTACAAAAAGACTTGGCACATAGTTGGTGAGGATATTACACAGGCTATTTTGAAATTCTTTGATGAAGGTTAATGTCCAAGCCAACAAACAGTACAATAGTTACTTTGATCCCTAAAGTGAAGAATCCCTCTACTGTAAAGAAGTTCAGGCCAATATCCTATTGTACTATTATATACAAGATTATCTCCAAAATGCTCACAAGCAGGCTACAACCAGTAATGGGATCCCTAGTAGATATGAGTCAAGCAGCATTTGTACCAGGTAGAGTTTTGAGTAATAATATTCTATTGGAGCATGAGCTTGTTAAAGGTTATAGGAGAAAAGGTGTGTCACTGAGATGTATGGTCAAGATTGATATGCAAAAAGCGTATGATTCTATAGAATGGAGTTTCCTTGAACAAGTTTTCACATAAATGAATATTCCAGAAAAGTTTCTCTCATGGATAATGGCATGTGTCACTACAGTGTCCTATACTATAGTTGTAAATGGAAAGCCAACAAGTCCTTTTGATGCAAGAAGAGGAGTTAGACAAGGAGACCCATTGTCACCATATCTCTTTGTTCTAGCCATGGAGTACCTCACCAAAATTTTAAAGGCTCTCAAGGAGAAGCCTGATTTCAATTACCATCCCAAGTGTGAGAAGCTGAACATTGTTCAACTCAGTTTTGCAGATGACTTGTTGTTGTTCTGTAGGGGTGATGTGGTATCCATTCATCTGCTATATGAGTGTTTTGATAAATTTTACAGAGCCTCAGGTCTGATTGCAAACCAAGACAAAAGCCCTATCTACTTTGGAGGGGTCTCAGAGGAAATTCAACAACAAATCATCCAATGCTTAGGTTTCTCTACAGGCTCTCTACCGTTCAGATATTTAGGGGTTCCATTGAGTAGGTTTTCTATAACTCAATTCCAACCTCTACTGGACAAGATGTTAGGCAGAATCAAGCATTGGACAGCAAAATTCCTATCATATGCAGGAAGGTTGCAATGAGTGTATTGTTTTCTATTCAATCATTTTGGTCACAAATCTTTCCTCTGCCTAAGAAGATCATTCAAGGAATTGAGACAGTTTGTAAAAGGTTTCTATGGACAGGTGAAGCAGAGAGCAGGGCTAAAGCTTTAGTAGCTTGGAAACAATTGTGCTGACCAAAGTCTGCAGGTGATTTGAACATAACGAATATCTTAATATGGAATAGAGTTGCTCTACTCAAGCATTTATCGAATATAAACAAAAAGAAGGATTGCTTGTGGATACAGTGGATCCACACATACTATATCAAACAGCAAGTAGTATGGAATGTGAATGTTAAGCAAGCTTCTTGGCTCACTCAGAAAATCTTAGGTGCTGCTAAATACTTGACTGAGGCAAATATAGGAGAGGAAGAAGTGATGAATATGAAGCATTATTCCATCATATTCATATATAATAAACTCAGAGGTGAGCTACCTAAAGTGGAGTGGAAGAGATTAATTTGTAATAACATCAGTAGCCCAAAGTGGATTTTCATCTTGTACTTGGAGATTCTTGGAAGATTATACACGAGGTACAGATTACTTGGTTGGGGTATAGCAGTCAGTTCAGATTGCTCATTATGTGTAAGAGTAAAAGAGCGTCATGATCATCTTTTATTTAAGTGCAACTATTCAAAAATAATATGGAGGAAATTACTACAATGGCTAGGGATAACAAGGGATGTACAGGGGTGGAATGAAGAGATTCAATGGGTTGTAAGGCATGTAGTAGGCAAGCAGCAAATATCCACAATATATAGAATTCTTCTAGCGTGCACTGTGTACTACATTTGGCAAGAAGAAACTGGCGAACGTTTTGTGGACACAAAAGAGTTGCGAGGAGCTGATCAGATTAATAGTTCAAGAGGTGCATTGTCGAGGAAATTTGAATTCTAAAATAGTTAGGAAATTACAGGATTTTAGTTTTTACCCATAGATGTTATAGCTAAGTAGTCGTGTAGTAATGAGGACACTTGATTTGGGGTTGCTTGTCCAAATCTGAGTGAGTATTTGATAGGGTTGTTACTATACTTATAAATATTTCCCTGGTAATAATAAAAAATTAATTACCAAAAAAATTTAAATGCAAAAAAATTAATTTTAAAGCTCTAAAAATTATGAAAAATGCTTTCATAAATATTGTAAATTAAATAATGAATAAAAAATGACATTTTGAAAGTATATATACTATTTGAGAAAATGTGAGGACAAAATTGGGTATCAACATGACCGTTACTTAGTAAGGGATTAGATTTATGGATTTATCATACCATGCGGCTATCCTTAAAACCAACATCTGCAAGTCATAACCTTTCCACAAGTATGCCTCAGACTGAAACAAATACAACACATAACCATGCAATCAAATCATCGATAGCAGACTCCCCCACTTGGCCCAAAGCCATATATCAAAACACACAATAACTCACAATGCCCATACTCTATTACTGCCATAATCCCGCTGTGAGGTTCAACTAAATCCTTCATAAACCCATGTAACACAAACCATTTAATGCGTCAAATCATCTTCTATGCTCGTGCTCATTCACATGACGATCAGGTAAACTTTCTAAATCAATTCAAACTTACGCAATACCTATAACCTGCTGGTAGAAAGAAACTCTCCACACAACAGTATAAGGATCACACATCTGTAGATTAACCCACAAGTGATAATCCAGCTTCTTAGCCTCAAATTGGCATCTCTCTATACCCTTTTAGAGCCACAACTACTATGTCATCACTTAATCCTTCTAAGTCTGGTCTCACAACAAGACATGAAAATCTAATTCGTTCCATAGTTAAACAACATGGAAGATCCTTCAATACACTCATAACTCGAGACTATAAGTTACATCCTAAACAAAATCAAGCACCCAATAGTCATTTTCACATCCCAAGGAAACTCCTCCTGTCATATTCAAACCATCTGAACACATCCCGCAGTCACATCATACTCATCATATAGCCATTCAGCCACTCATCGAGCCATAAATTCTACTCATAGGGACACTACCAGACATATAAGTCCAAAAGCACGTGCTCAAACAACCAAAATCCCCATGCCAAAGCTACAACCAAAACCCGGCCTCAAGTCCTCCAGATTGACTCATCATCAGCACATCAAAATCACATCTTGCAATTCATCCATAGAACTACAAGTCGTTGATGCGCAGTTGATACTGAGCACTCACATGCGCATACAAGTGCGTAGAAGGAATTCAAAGAGTTACGCTTCAAGTTGAATTAATGTCGTACGATAAAGAAATAAAGATGAGAAGTTTATCCTAAATGCCCTGTAGCCTCTAGAAGATAGGTATGGACGTCATCATACCGCTCTGCAAGACTCTACTAGACATTTTCTCATGACATGTAGAACCGATAAACATAGAGCTCTGATACCAACTTGTCACAACCCAAGATTTGACTAGTCGTGATGGCACATAACCCAACCCGCTAGGTAAGCCAATTAAAAACTATCCATTTTAATGATATTCATTAAGAGGAGAAATGATAACACAACTTAACTATTATACCAAGAATTCCCAAGCACTGGTAGTACAAATCATGAACTTATAAGATTTAGAATTTATAAAGCTGGTATGAAGTAAATACACCATCTGTTTGAAATATATATGAACAGATTAAAATTCTAAAACTACCAAGGACAATAGGCAGTTGTAATAGAACGCATGTACATCTTCAAATCTAGCTCCCTCCATACACATCAACATCCACATCCAACATCTGCACGCAAGGTGCAGAAGTGTAGTATGAGTACAACCGACCCCGTGTATTTAATAAGTAACAAACATAACCTTAGGTTGAAGGTAGTGATGAGCTGGGACAAGAGTCAGAGTCTAACTCCAATAACCAGCAACAGTTCACATCAATATAAATAAGATGGTACAAGAAATAACTCAAAGATATGATGCTCAGCTCGTTCACAGTTACTGAAAATAGGCATGCTTTCCAAGTATAATAGTAAATTCAAAATCTTTCACCGAAAACACCAAAAATATGAGTAAGTTTGAAACTGTGATTTTTTCCAATAACATCCAACAACAGGTAAGATATTTCATTATCAAATGTCATGAGAAAAGCACATCTCTATGACTACATGTCAATGTATGCATGCCAGCAGTAATACAACGCAATGATGAAACCATATGCATACTCTCGGTGAATCAGTCCTCCCATTCACTCATGTCCTCACAATCACTTAGTCCTCCAGGTCACTCGGCACTCGCACTCAGCACTCACACTCAGTACGTACCTGTGCTCACTAGGGTTGTGTAAAGACTCCGGGGGGGTGCCAGGCTCTATAATAAGACACTCATGGCGTAATCAATAACATGATATGCAGTGTGCAGTCCGTTCCCATCATAAATCAATAAGAGTTACTGCAGCGTGCAACCCGATCCCATCAACAACCTCACAATTAGGCCCTCGGCCTTGCTCAGTCATCAATCTCTCTAGTCTCTCGGGCTCACAAAGTCATAAAAAAATCAGCCCAAAAAATAATGATGTGATGTATCAATAAATGGTAACACAGACTAAGATACAATATGCATATGAATGCGTATGATTGAGTATGTAATTGCAATGTAAGAAAATAACTTAACAACAGAAATAACCTCAGTGGGTCCTAACAGAATAAGCATGTCGCCTAGACATAGTTTCAAACATAGATCACAACTCAACAACTCTAGTATGTAGAGATTTCATGGTTACAGATAAGATCAGGTAACTACACAGTACCACAGAAATAATAAAGTTACAATTCACACGGTGCACGCCCACACGCTCGTCACCTAGCATCTGAGTCACCTCAACATCAAACACATAACACGTATATTCAAGGTTCCTACACTTAGCACCAAGTTTAGAAGTATTACTTACCTCGAACAATCGTTAAAGGTCGAATCAAAATCCCAAAATTGACCAAAAAGTCAAACCCGAGCTCGTGCCTCGAAACCCAACAAAACTCAAAAAATCTGACAACCCATTTAATTATGAGTCCAACCATACTAGCTTCACGCAAATTCAACTCCTAATCGATGTTCAAAACTCAAAAATTTACTCTATGAAACTTTGGACAAAAGCCCCCAATTTTCTATTTAAAATTCACAATTTAATTACCAAAAAGGAAGATAAATTTATGTAGTATAACCAAAATCTAGTCGAGAACACTTACCCCAATTCATATGGTGAAAATTGCCTCAATAATTGCCCAAATCCGAGCTCCCCAACTCAATACATGACCACATAAACAAACCCTTGCCCAGTTGTTCTGCCTCATTTTGTGTGTCAAACAATCCCAAAACTCGCTTTTGATGCTTCCAATGGATTTCTTGTGAAATTTCAGTCAAGTTAGGCTTTTGAATCACTCCATTGGACCTTATAATGAAGGAGATATGTTGGTTTCAATTTTTTAAAATAGTGTAGATTTTTAAATATGAAGTCAGTGGCAATTTCGTAATTAATCTAACAAATTTTGCAACCCAATTCTTAGTAAAATAACCATAAGCTCCTCATACGATGTCCACATTCGACGGTTCTTTTTGCTATGGCTCTATAATTACTATACGGATCTAATGCTTCAATAAAAACAAAATTTGGAGAAACGACGTCGAAACATAAAAAGTGAGTGCAGCACAATACAAACCTATCCGAAACTCACCCAAGCCCCTTGGGATCCCATCTGAACATACCAACAAGTCCCATAAAATAACACGGACCCACTCGAGGCCTCAAATAATGCATAAGATCATCGAAACGGCGAATCGCACCTCAAATCAAACTTAATGAACTTTTCCAAACCTTCAAATTTCAATTTCGTCAATTAATGCCAAATTAAAATATCCAATTTCAAATTTGGGCATAGGCATACACTCGAGTCCAAAATCACCATCCGGATCTAATGGAACCACAAAAACTCCAATCCGAGGTCAAATGCTAAAAAGTCCAACTTGATCAACTCCTCCAACTTAAAGATTCAATAATGAAGCTCATTCTTCCAAATCGATTTCGAACAACTTGAAAACCAAAACCGACGATTCACACAAGTCATAATACATCATGCAGAGATACTAGTGCCCTACAACTATTGAGCGAAGTGCAAATGCTCAAAACAACCGGTTGGGCTGTTACATAAAAAGAAGACACTATAAGGTAGACTTAAGAATTAATCCATACAGTCATTCTAGAAGGGATAGTTATAAGTTGATCCACAAAATAGAAACTACGCATCCTATAGCTGGCCCTTAACTTGGCTAACAAACTAAGTTCTTAGCTAAACATTTGGTAATGCTACTGCCTTAGTCAGTCGCTTATCAAGTCCTTGTTTGATTTGTCGTTGTTCGAACCCTACATTAACTATCATATTTTATGGGGTTTAATGTTGTTATCTTCCTATTCTTGTTCGTTGAAATGGATTATGTGGCATAACAGGAATCTATTTATATTTATACTATACTATATTAAACATACGAACCTCTTAACAAAATGTTGTTCGTTCTTTTAACCCTTTAAAAGTCAATTTTACATTAGATAAAATAGTAATTTAGTTATTTTTCTAATATTTAAAAATTCAAAATAAATTAGATGATTTGATGAAGCCAATAATTGGTTTCCACTTATGTTCTTTTATTGACCACCTGACAATTGAAACACTGCTTCTTCTAGCGTTGAGTATACTGACAGTACCTTTCTTCTGTTATTTTCCAGTCAATGTTGGTAGCAATTTCCTATCATATCCAGCTAATGATACACGGTTTCTTCAAAGCTAATGGTCCAATGAAGGTGACACTATCCAATCAAAACAATTGAAAAGGAGCTTGTAGAGACTGGGGTGGTCAGTGATCGAGCCAGAAATTTATATTAGGGATTAACAAAAAAAAAGGTACTAATATGTCACGCTTAGCATTTGAACCTATGACTTAAAAGAAATCGTTGAGTCTCCTTTGTGACTAGACTAGAACCTTTCCTTATGCCAAAGAGAGTTCAAAAGTTTATATAAACAAAAATTTCATTTTTGCCCAATTTGAGGGATTCAATTGAAATCCCCTTGCCTGAACTAGACACTACTCTCGTAATATACTCCAGAAAATGGGAACACATTGCCATTATCACTATTGGCGTCACGTAACAGTTGGTATCAGATCCTAGGCTCAACATCGAACGAGGGATCACATTGCCATTACTATCATTTCTGACCATGGTAAATCATCGGGACCGCATTGCGGCCCTTGAAGAGACGGTTGATGTATTACGGCCCATCGTGGATACGGTGCCTGCACTAAGAAACAGCCTAGTGCAAAGGTTGGACAACCTAGACTGTAGAATGCTCCAGGCCGAAGTTGACATAGAAAACATTAGTCGCGACTCTGAAGGAGACCGGAAAACTGCAGCCATAGAGGCAGCCAAAATTTTTGGTAAATTCAAGGGAGTCCAACAGGAGCGTCCCTAGGATTTAGCCTACATAGCACAAGTGGCAGATAGGGTGACTATCATGCAACAACTATAGACAACTTGACAGGCCAGCTCAATGTTGTCAATGCTGCTTTATAAGGCCTGCTTCGAGGAGGTGGAAACCAAATCAGGGGTGCTGTGAACCTCGCCCCCGTGGCACAAAAACTGAAAATTCTTGAGCCAAAGCCATATAGTGGAGCTCAGAATGCTAAAGAAGTGGAAAACTTCATGTTCGACATCGAGCAGTACTTCGATCCCGTGGGAGGCCTAGAAGAAGCTAAGAAGGAAGCAACTACTGCCATGTATCTTCAGGGTGATGCTAAACTCTGGTGGCGGATGAAGTATGAAGTCATCAGGGCCGGTGAAGATGCTCTGGAGACATGGGTAGAACTGAAGGCATCCATATGCCTATAATTCTTCCCCGAAAATGTTGAGTACAATGCAAGGAGAAAACTACGGGAGCTCTACCAGACCAAATCAGTGTGGGATTACATGCGAGAATTTTCCGCGATCATACTGAACAAACATGACATGGGGGACAAAGACAAATGCTTCACATTCCTGGAAGGGTTAAACCTTTATGCCCGTATGGAGCTGCAAAGACAAAGGGTAGATATCCTACCCAAGGCGATCCAAGTAGTGGAATGCCTTGGGGACTATCAAGTGGAAACGCGAAAGGATAGGCCTCAACCGCCTGTCCAAACGGGATACAAAGGGGGTCATCCTAGCAATGGTGGCGCTAGCAGAAGTGGGGGAGATCAGAGTGCAACCAAATCTAAGGCTCCTTCCTCAGATAGCAATAGTGTTGCGTCAAAAAACAATGATCGGGGGAGAAAACCCCCTTCAGAATGTCGTCATTGGAATGGGCCACATTGGAATAAAGAATGACACCTGCACAGATGAATGCCCATCAAGATTTTGATGATGGGACGGATGACAAAGCAGATGATGTGGACCAAACCGAACCAATAGGTGCCTTCAATGGAATTGTTGGCTTTATTTCTAAGGCATTAACGGGAACCAGTGCTGGTATCCGTAAGAAGAAGGAACCCTGCCCAATCACCAAGAAAGGGAAAGACTCTTCTTAAACAAGAGAGGACCTTAATGTTCATTGAGATGAAAGTAAATGGCAAGCCCATTCGGGCGATGATAGACACAGGTGCTACCCACAACTACTTAGCCTCGACTCAGGCACCTTGGTTTAGTTGTAGGTGTGAGCATGTGATTTTTTACTCGCCATATCGCCCTATAAAAATCTCAATAAATCAATTGATTTTATGAATCTTTATTGCTTTTTAATTGTGAAAGATTTGTATTTTTTGCATAATTTATCTTTTTTATATAATTAACTATATAATAGACGAATGATGGTTATTTAACGTAATGTAATTTTAATAACTAATTACTAAAAATTAATCATTTTATTCGATGAAACGTAGATTTTATTAGGAATATAAAATTATTCGTTTTATTCTTGATTAATCTGTAAATAGATGTAAAATAAGATTTAAAATTAATTACTACATTTCTTGGATTAAATTAGATTTGAATTTAATAGAGATTAAAATCAGACCTGGGCCAAAATTAACCAGTCCCAATCCCTAACTCTACACGACCCAGCAACCCAGCCCAATACCTGCTTTTTTTAAAAAACTCAGCAGAAATGCTGAAGTTATTAGTTCATTTGTGAAAACTTCAGCAGAAGTGCTGAAGTTATTAGTTCATTTGTGAAAACTTCAGCAGAAGTGCTAAAGTTATTAAATCATTTGTAAAAACTTCAGCAGAAGTGCTGAAGTTATTAGTTCATTCGTGAAAACTTCAGCAGAAGTGCTGAAGTTATTAATTCATTTGTGAAGACTTCCGCAGAAGTTCAGAAGTTATTAGTTAATTTGTGAAAAGCTTCAGCAGAAGTGCTGAAGTTATTAGGTCATTTATGAAAACTTCAGCAGAAGTGCTGAAATTATTAGTTCATTCGTGAAAACTTCAGCAGAAGTGCTGAAGCTATTAGTTCATTCGTGAAAACTTCAGCAGAAGTGTTGAAGTTATTAGTTCATTCGTGAAAACTTCAGCAGAAGTGCTAAAGTTATTTAGTTTAATTGTAAAAACTTCAACACCCAATATGCTGAAGTTATTTAGTTCATTTGTAAGATTTCAGCACCCAACATGGTGAAGTTAGTTAGTTCATTTTTAAAAGACTTCAGCACCCAATATGCAGAAGTTTGGTCTGCCCCATACACTACTCAAACAACCCTGTTTGGTTTAACTGGTTGAATCCTGGCAATTGATTGAAATAGATCATACGGCCAGGAACTCCACCCCCTTTAGTATATAATTGCCCTAACATCCCACCCTACCCTCATTTCACCCAAAGCCTAACCCCCAAGCCTTAGCCGCCTCCCCTCCCCTTCGTCTCTCTCTCTTCTACCTCGACCAAACCCTAGCCGCCCTAGGTTTCCGCCGCCCGAAAATAGCCTACCAGCGGCGGAGCTTCTTCAATTAACCCCAACTTTTGACCAGATAATCTCATCCCTCTTCTCAACCATTTCCTACCATCTATTTCACCAAAAACTCATTCAAATTTCCTTAATCTCAAATCTGGAAATGGAAAACCCTAGAACATGCTGAAGATGATCCCAAGCGACTCTGTGACTCAAACTTACATGAGTCGATGGTTCTCAACGAGAACCGTCGATTCATGTCGGTAAGGGTCACATTTGGAGGTCGCCGTAGTCCGGCCAAACTCCGGCTAGTCGTCGTAGTTCGTCCAAGACCCTCTAACGAGTATTCTTCCTCTTTCCTTACTATTTTTACATGTTACTAAAACCTAAAATTCATGTTAATCGCTATTTTTAGATTATTTAGGTCTAGTTAGCTTTATTCTTGCTTGTTGCTATTTGATTAGTTATTGTTCTCCTGTCCGTAATGGTTTGCTAATCTTTGTTAGTTCATTGATTATGCATCATGGTTTATAGTTAGTCAGTAAATTAGTTAAGATGTTAATACCTCATTTGGGTTATTTGATTGCTTAACTGATTTTGATTTGTGATTCAAGCCTGAGTTGTTAATTTGAGTGATTAACCTGAGCCTGATGGGAGTTAATTAGGGGGGCTGATTTGGTTAAGTTAATTAGTCACATTTAGATTGAATTAAACCAAAAAATCAGCTAACCTAAGGACTAAAGTGATTGACTTAGACCAGAGTTGATACCTAATTAACTAAGGAACCTAACTAGGTTTAATTAACTAGAGTTAATAGTCAACCCCAAGCAAGTTTAACCCTGGTTACCAAATGGTAATTTCTGGGACTTCAAGGGATATATTAGGTAACTCAATTTGGGAAATCAGGCTCTTAAGGTTAAAAGGGTCTTTTAATAAGTAAGAATGTTCCAGAATAGGGCAGTTGTCCCAAAGATAGGGTTGACAGTTGCCCTATGTACTATTAGTATTATTTTTCCAGCCTTTTGGATAAGGTATATGCAAAAAGCATATCCCATCCTTGAGCTCCCTATAAATATACCTTCTCATTTTCCACAAAAAAGAGGACAAAGGGAGGAGGATGATCTTCTTTTTCTGGACACTCTAAAAAAGAAGAATCTCTATGAGCTGCTGAAAGCATTTTTGAAAGAACAAAAAAATCAGAGTATTGTCCATTCATAAATGAAAATTTTCAAAAAAAATATATTAGTAGAAAAGCAAATAGATATCTTATATCTTTTGGAATTAAGTTCATAAAGATATGGTCTAGTTTCCAGCTTCTATTTCTCTCCTTTAGATTCTGATTTTGGGAATCTTAAACATTCATATCCAAGAGTTCTGGGTCAATTCCTGCTGGGCTACTGGGTTTTCGTTGGTTTTCTGTTTGCTGCTGCTGATCTCCCTTCCATCTTGCTGTTTATTGTTCATACTTGACCTTTATTTGGTCAAGTTTCTTGCTGGATTTTCTTTCTCTTTAAAGGTATGTAACAATGAACTTTAGACACAATTTTATTGAATCCAGAACTTTATGCTGAAATGGTTGACTCCTGTTATGTTTACTTTAAGTTTGTATGAATCTGAATCCTCTTCTCCTCCATTCTTGATATAAAAACTGAAGTAAGGTTATTATTATTTGAATGTATGCAACTCTTCGGAATCAGTTTGATTATTCATTATGTTTCTGTCAATACATTCAGATTTTGTAGTTAAATGTTAATTTTATATTTGCTTAGCATATTAGAGTAACTTTCACTAGGGTAGATGAGTTTGAATCCTCAATAATCAAACTCACTCCATGATGAGTGCACAAACATTGGTATGGTGGGCTGAAGTTTACCCTTTAAAGGGGGTATAAAGTATGTGACTAAAAAAGGGGCATTAGGGTGAGGAATCTAAACCTTTGAATGATCAGATTCATCCTCTAAAAATACCTAAAGAATCAAAGTCATTGCATGAGTTGAATGTCACGGAAGATGACTGCCATGGAGTTGAATCTGACTCCTTCCATGGTCAGATTCATCCCACATGCATAAGGAACTATGTTCAGTAGTAACCGTATCAAGGTCAAAGTGAATCTGACCTCTACCTGGTCATGATTTCTTCTAGAATGATACCTAAAAAATCCTTTGGTTAGAGGATTCACAGATACTGATATTGAGATTAACCAAAAAGATGTCTAGCTGGAGTAGTAATTTGACATTATTATTTAGTTTAGGAGTAGCTCTGTATTTCTTAGGCTTGTAATAGATGTTACTAGTATAAAACAACACTAAAATATGAATCTGACCCAATGGTCAGTTTTATCCCAACTAAAAGGGCTTAAATATTTGTTAGGGATCATCCAGTTTCAAAAATTGCATTAAAAGGGCTGGGCCTGACCCCTCCTCAATGGGCAGATCCATTCTATGTTGATTCATAAGGGTTCAATGTTGTTCAAGACTTAATAGCAACTGCAAATCTGCACAGAAGCAACCATTAGCTTCCGATTGATTAATTTAGTCTCATTTATAGTACAAGTGATGTAACAGTACATTTATTAGACCATTTATTTTTTGTGTTGTAATAAATCGGATTGGACATTATGAATCTAATCTTCAATTTTGTCGATTCTTCTCATTAACGTGACAGCCTAGGAAGTTAAAAAAATTATATTTTTCAGTAGTTTTAAACATTTATTTCCTGTTTTCTGTTATTTTAAGATATCCATGTAATATGGCATACAATGACTAATACTTAATTGGAATTTGAGAATACTTTCTTTATTTCAGCGCTTCCATTTGTATAACTTATGTTAAACACGTTGATTTTCTTTATACATGAAGACTGCTTCCTAAAAACAGCATCGTTTAGTGGTAAAAAATGACAGTAATTATCCAAATCTGATTTTGATTTTTTACATTAAAGTTGTTGGGTAGCTATTCCTGCTAGTATCCTTGATTAGTCACGCTTGGCTAAATTGTCTAAACTACCTATCCTACGAACTAGCCACAATTAGGGTTGGTAAAAAGAGTTGAAATAATTTGGGGCTAAAACATAGCCATAGCCCAAAAATCTTGTCCTTTAGGTTAGTAGATTTAATTTTAGACAATCTTCACATACCTTCTAGATAGAATCATGCCCTTTAGTTTGGAAAATTTGATAAAGAATCAAATATTATTTCAAAAATTACAATAAACTACACTCGGGAGTGGCAACTCATGCCCCTGACTCTAATTGCCTCAAATAAGCCCTATAAAACCGTCATGACCATAGTCTTGACCAAGTAATCTACACTCGGGTGCGGCAACTCATGTCCCCGTCTTCAACTTCAAATTATAATAAAAATCACACGTCGTAATTGCGGGTGCATTTCATGTGGCGTAGTTATAATGTGTCCAAAACAAAACAAGTGCACGCCATCGTGACTTATTTCAAGATAAATCCATAAATATTAAAAGCGGTTAAAATTTAAAAAGCTAGAACCACGGAATTCGGGAGTGCCTAACACTTTCTCCCGGGTTAACAGAATTTTTTACCCGAATTTCATGTTCGCAGATATTTTTAAACAGAGTCTAAATTTCCTCGGGTTGGGATTTCAATAACCGCTGTTCCGGAACATCTTCAAAAATCTGGATGGCGAATCTGAAATAATAATATATCCCAAAATCGATTTACGTTACTTTAATTGGAAAAACTCCCTTATTACCCCTTTTTTTATTTATCGAGGGGTAGTGGAAAAAAGGAGGTGTGACAGCTCTGGCGACTCTGCTGGGGATTGAACCCAGAAACTATGGTTCAGGGTTCAAGAATTCGAGCTTAGAATAAACTATTTTATTTGGATTTATTATCTGATTTTTACATGTTTAAACCTAATGTGCTTAATACCGTTTTTTACCGCTTTGATATTATCTGGACTGAATATAAATTGTGTTGAAACCCTCTTCTCTCTGAGTCTTCTAAATCATCTGGGAAGTGCGGACTTCGTGTGACTTCTTTTCTGTTAGAGTCAT
>ML446927.1:0-13443 GCA_005239535.1 Nicotiana rustica | reverse complement strand
TAAACTTAGAATAACATAGCCTCATGCCGGATTCCTAGTAGGAACGATTATCTGCATCATGTGCATTTGACTTAGGGGACTCAACACAAGGGTTGGGTCCGTCTAGGATAGGTGTCCCCAAAAAAAAGACTACCTGATGCATCTTACCTGCTACATATGCATTTATTTGTTTCAGCTTGTGTATTGACCGGCTAAACTAAACTAAAAAAAACACTAACAGAAAAACCAAGAGTGAGGTAGAATAGAAAATTCACCTTGTTTTCAAGAAAAAAATCCTCGTATTTATCCCGAAGCTCTGCCAAAATTTCTGAAAATAATATTCCAAAACAAAATGAGTGGATGTATATTTTTAATCAGTCAAGATTTTTTCCGAACTACGCAATGTTTGATTCTCACCGGATGTGAGATACGTAGGCAACCCTCATCAGGTCCAACACTGTTTTTTTTTTTTAGAAAAAAAAATCAAAAGATATAGCCCTAAATAAATTAGGTGACGCCATTACTCCCTGATTGCCCAAAATGGGGCACCGGAAGGCCATTTTTGCAAAAGTGGTCGCATGTGGTTTGTCTTTAAATTTCGACCCAATTTGCAAACACAGCCTTAGAAACTTCCTACCCGAAGTATTGAACGGTCGTATTCGCAAAGATGGCCCATTTTTCTTTATTACAAAACCCTTTGCAAAAAATAATAATAATAACGCTTTTCAAAATTTTTGTGGTTTTAATTAAAAAAAAATGAATGTGCAGGATGAATACAGTTGAAAACATTCCCTTCAAGGCAGTCGAGGAAATACCTTTAGGACTCCATATGTGGTGGAGCGACTTGGGGGAAGCTAGTAGGAAGTCTGTTATGAAAGCTTTAGGGGGACTTACTGGATTTTAAAAATCAAGCCGAGGTTGGACATCGTCGAGGCTCTAGTAGCGTTTTGGGATCCCGCCCACAACATGTTCCACTTTTCAGACTTTGAATTGACACCCACACTAGAGGAAATAGCAGGGTATGCTGGTCTCAATGACAATCTTAGAAGCCGGTACCCAGTGGCACCCAGGGCGGTGACTCCACATAAGTTCTTGGATTTGTTAAGCATTGGTCGGGACGTCCAAGACCCACACATGTCTGAAGGTTTCTGCACTTTCTACTTTCTCTACAAACTTTATGGAGATCCCCGAGGTTTTGAGGCTAACAACACTGGTCTAACTCACAAAGATCAGGCTAAATAGGAGGCCCGCCGAGGACTGGCTTTTGTGGTAGCATTCTTGGGTACCTTGATTTTCCCCAGAAGTGACGGATGTATAAATATCGGGCTTGTGGGAATGGCAGATTTCATGATGAAAAAGCCCAATGGCACACTTATACCAATGGTCTTAGCTGAGATTTATCGCGCTCTAACAATTTGCCAATCTGGGGGAAAGTTCTTTGAAGGGTGCAACTTGCTCCTACAGATTTGGATGATCGATCACCTCTGTCACCACCCAAGTTACATGAACTACGGATAAACCGGTTTATATTTCATCGAGGAACATGGTACTCGGGTAAAGGGCCACAAATTTCCTGAGGGCACGGAAGCCTGGCACTCATACTTAAGTTCACTGACTGCCGACCAAATCGAGTGGACGTTCGGGTGGCTCCCTGTTAGCGAGGTTATCAACATGTCTACTGAGGTTTGTTATCTCCTGTTAATGGGCCTGCGAAGCATTCATCCATATTCCCCACACCGAGTCTTACGCCAGTTGGGGAGACAACAGGGTGTTCCCCATGACGAGGATTTAAGCCAACAAGCTATTGAGTTATGCCCGAGAGCTGCATTTCTTGAAGGCAGGGTCCGTCAAATCTGGAACGAGTGAAGGTTTTTAGAACCTCAAACTCGGGTGAGAAATTTATCTAAAGGGGAAGTGGAGCCCGCCTACACCTTTGGTATGGCATAAGAGGCAAGGAGCATCAAGAGCAAGAGCGACTCGCAAAGAGGCCCCACGTGCAACAATTCACCGAGCAAACACAAGAGCATTGGGCCTGGTTAGAAAAAGAAAATAGCTACCGAGCCACAATAAGCAAGTTGGAAGCCCAGGTCAGGGAAATCAAATTTGAAAACGTTCTACATACTGCCACAATTGAAGGAGAGAGAAATAGATTAGCCCAAGAAAATGAAGTTCTCCGGGCCTAAATACAAGAATTAAAAACAGCTGCTGAGAACCCGGAGAGAAGTAGAACTGATGAAAGTCTTATCAACAGCTTGAGGCATAAAGTGTGAAGCTATGAGAATGATCTAGATAAAGCTGCAGAAGAACTGGCTGGAGTTCGGGCAAGATTAATAAGAAGTGCAGAAGAAAGAACAGAGTTTTTCCAGAGACTAAAAAGAAAATATGACCAGGAAGTCATAGGCTTGAAGGAAAAATTGGCCGTTCTCGAGAACGAAATGGCCAAACAGGAAAAAAGATTTAAGACTGAGTGGGAACAGTGCTATGACATGATGGATTAGTTAGAAAAAGAGTTGCAACAATGGCAAGAGCAGAGTCACAAAGACGTTCAAACTTTAGAGGCAAGATCCCAGCAAATCGGGCGCCTACTTCAAGAAAAGGGTATCATCAGGCGGAGGGTCCAAGAGATAGCTGACTACATCGTCGCCAGATGCCAGGAATGCGAAAATATGACCCAGACCACTTTCTTCTCAGCGGTTATGATCTTCGTCCATAAAATAATGGATGGCCTTTACCGCCTCTGGCAAGAAATAGCACGCAGCCCCGTGGCAAGGCCGAATGATGCCCCCACCGGCCCCTGAAGCAACAGAAGCACTGATGTATTTTTGATGTTTTTTAGTCTGTAGTCATGTCTGAGTCCACAGTAGTTTTTATATTTTCAAAAAAATATGTGTCGAGTCTGTTTTGCACATTTTGAAATTCCAAAAGTGGGCTACCAGATTTCTGTAATCAGAAGTGTTTTATTTTATGAATGAAAATTTTAGATTGAAACTTTTAAAAGAAATATGTATTTCTGTATTTTGGTTTTGCTAGCATGAACTACGTGATGATCTGATTCACGCGGCACCGTGATACATATGCAATCCATATAGGATTCGATCATAACCATAAGAAAAGAAACCAAGCGAGGAATAAAAGAGCGGAATTAATAACAAAGGAAAAAAAGGTCCAAAACCCATAAATAAAGTCGGGATGAAGTGCACTACTATTGCAAAAAACATATAGAAAAGCATTTAAATTGCTCAGGTTCATTGCATACCCCAAATGTGTGATTGCATATGTGACAATGCTTCAACCTAAAAAAATTTTGATTCAATCTTAAAGGTATTTTTAGGTGGTTGGTTTTGCAGTAACCTAGCTTCCCATCCTTACTTCACTAGATCAAAAGGGAGCATAGAAATGACGTCTGAAAGTCACTTGTCGATCGTCAACTCTTCTGTGGAAGACCTAAATTCGTCCATCCCAACATCAGAGTTAGCAACAGCTGAAGAAAACAGTATTCTGTGTTGCCGCATGCTGGAAATGTGGGACGCATGGTCTAATGGTAGGGAACCACCCAGTACCATCCCGGGGGATTCTCAGAGATAATTCCAAGGGCAGGTGGGACATCCAACATCCCCATAAGTTACCCAGCCACGCCGTTTGGATATCCAACTATGTCGGCTCACTTTGCCGGAAGGCCTTCTGAGGTTCGCCCCCAGGCCCTGTTTTCTGGTGTGTCTTCCAACATTTTCACCGCACCACCAATCTCCGCCACGGCTCCACCAACTATCTCTGGGCCAAGTTTCGAGCCGCCAGCATTCACATTCCAAACAGCATCCTCCATCAGGATACCACTCATGTCACTCCTAATGCATACCCCCAACAACCTCAGCCTGAGTTTACTTCGGGACAAGATAAGAAAAGCCTCGAGCACGAAGAAATAACTCGTAAAATGAAGAGTATGGAACAGAGCCTCAAGAATATACAGGGGCTGAGCGGGCAGAAAAGCGTCTCCTATGCAGATTTGTGCATGTTCCCGCACGTCCACTTGCCTCTTGGGTTTAAAAACCCCAAGTTCGAAAAATATGATGGACATGGGGACCCCATAGCTCATCTGAAAAGGTACTGTAACCAGATCCGGGGAGCAGGTGGGAAAGAGGAACTTCTCATGGCATATTTTGGAGAAAGCTTGATGGGAACCGCCTCAGAATGTTACATGGACCAGGATATATCCCGCTGGCACATATGGGATGACCTGGCACGAGACTTTGTCCGGCAATTCCAATACAATGTGGACATCGCTCCCGATAAGAACTCACTATCCAATCTCAAAAAAATAAACCTCAGAGAGCTTCAGAGAATACGCCATCAAATGGCGCGAGCAGGCCTCCCGGTCAAACCTCTGATGGATGAGGTTCAAATTGTCAGTGTCTTTCTACAAGTACAGGAAGCTGACTACTTCCAAAATATGATGTCCGCCATGGGCAAACCATTTGCAAAAGCAATCAAAATTGGAGAAATGGTGGAAAATGGTCTAAAAACGGGTCGTATCCTGAGC
The DNA here is from genome assembly GCA_005239535.1 of Nicotiana rustica. Taxonomy (NCBI): domain Eukaryota; kingdom Viridiplantae; phylum Streptophyta; class Magnoliopsida; order Solanales; family Solanaceae; genus Nicotiana; species Nicotiana rustica. The sequence continues at coordinate 8,927 of ML446927.1, read as the reverse complement.
CAATCCGCCATAAGAGCAACCTCTTAAGCCATCCAAAGTGGATCCGGGGTTGCAGCATACAGGAAAAAGAAAGAAGAAGGGGTCATGATGGTTTCCGATGTCAGGAAGACTCGACAATACCCACATCCATTTCCAAAAGCCTCCCAACATTACTATCCTCACCAAGACGTAGCTTATACTACGCCTCCTGTTCCCTATACGACAATGAACGCTCAGCCACATCCCAGGCCGCAACAACAATACAATCAGAATAGAGCTCCACCTCCGAGAAATAACCATCCTCCCCCAGCTCCATATAATCCACGCCCTCCCCAAAACTTCCCACACAACACCTAACCCCGTGAACCACCAAGGAGACACAACTTCACTCCTATCGGGGAGTCGTATTCAATCCTCTTCCCAAAATTAGTCCAGATGGGGCTTCTACAAACCATACCTCCAACTAGGCAAAACCCAGCATCAGCATCATACAAACGGGGAACCAGTTATGCCTACCATTCCGGAGTAGGGGGCATGACACGGAGGAGTGTTGGACCCTCAAAAGAGCCGTGGAAAGCCTTATAGATCAAAAGAAGGTGGTGTTAAGAGATGAAGAAGCTCCCAATGTAACGAACAATCCATTACCCTCTCACAATCGTGGGCCCGTCATCGGCATGATTTGCGAGGACCAGGATTTTGATCCAGCTCTAAAGGCCATCATTGCCATCGCGGACGTGGAAAGAAATCCCAAGGTGGAACCTAAACCAGTCAAAGAAATGAAGAAGAGTAACCTCGTCCCCCAGGTCCCCAAGAAGGCCGAGGCCGAGACAAATAGGGGACCTTATGAAGACGATGTTCTTTACGTCTCCAAGGCACCTAGGAAGGGACAAAGTGTATTGAGCCCTCCCATAAGGCTACAATTCAACAAGGCAATGATGAAGGGCCCAAAAATGTACATACAAAAGGGGATGTATGTGGCGCGGGGGCAAATAATTTCACCAAGGCTGAATGAGCCCATGGTTATCAGCCGCGCATCACAGACTCCCATGGAAAATACTACTGTCGTCCCTTGGAATTACAAACAAAACAGTGGTGACATACAAAGGAAAAGAAATTACTGGGAAAACAGGTGATATAAACTCATCAGAGAAATACCTCAACTTGGAAGAACTGAACATTAACAAGCAGAAACGCTGTCCGCCTAAAAAGTCGATCAGTTCCGGAGAGGCAGAAGAATTCTTCAAAAATATGAAAACCACTTAATACGCCACAATTGAGCAGCTCAGAAAGTCCCCCACTCAGGTCTCACTTCTGTCCTTACTGATGAATTCAAACGAGCATTAGAAAATCCTGATCAAAACACTTAACGAAGTATACGTTTCGGCCGAGACCATGGTTGAGCAAATGGAAAGAATGGCAGAGCGATTCTTTGAATTCAACCGGATCTCATTTAGCAAGAATGACTTGCCCTTGGAAGGGGCTGCCCACAACAAAGCTCTCCACCTAACTGTTAAATGTGAAGGTTACTATGTGAAAAGAGTTATGATGGACGGTGGATCTGGGGTTGATATTTGACCTCTCTCAACCTTAGAAGGAATGGAGATCGGGGTTGAGAGAATTAGGCCCAACAACGTGTGCATCCGTGCATTCGATGGTATGAAGAGAGACACGATCGGAGAGATTGATTTGGTCTTGACAATCGGCCCTGTAGATTTTGAAGTGACATTCCAGGTCATGGATATGGATACTTCCTACAATTATCTCCTGGGAAGGCCTTAGATACATGCAGCAGGGGCAGTGCCATCTACTCTACACCAGATGGTTAAGTTCGAATAAAAAGACCAGTAAATTGTGGTCCATGGGGAAGACGAGCAATCTATTTACAGGGACCCATCAGCCACATTCCTGGAAGCAAGAGAGGACATCGAGCACATAGTCTACCAGGCTTTCGAGATTGTGGTTGCGGACCAGCATAAAGAAGGAACTCCGTGCCCTCAACCCTTCCTATCAAACGCATCAATTATGGTCGCCAACGACATGATTAAACATGGGCATACACCTGGAAAAGGGCTCGGGTTGTCCTTGCAAGGCATTAAAGATCCCATCATTCTACCTGACAATGAGAAGTTCTTTGGCATAGGGTTTCAAGATACTCCCAACAATGAACGATGGGCTGACCAACGTAAGAAAACTGGGTGGGTATTTCCTAAGCCGATCCCACACATCACCGCATCATTTGTCAAGCCAAAATACGTAGAGGAAGAGGAAGAGGCTTTCACGGCCGAAGAAATCGAAGAAATATGTGGAGCAACGAGACAGATGTTGTATGAGGCCTATATGGTCCAACAAGGAGAAGGCTCCAGCACTACCGAAGTGCAGTATATGGGGCCTGACGCCAAGTTGCAAAACTGGAAGGCTACTCCATTCCCCGTCAGGCGGGAGTCCCAGTAGTCCAGCTTTTGCCATCTTTTCTGCACTACGAGTTATTTCAGGGTGTAGCTCAAGTTTTTTTAAATTCTTGCCTTTAAATTCCGATGTGAACCCTCCTATGTTCAAAATTCAATGAAATGAAATCAAAAATTCATCGTCTTATTCTTTCTGATTTTTGTTTACTTTTCTTATTTTTTTCAGTCATAATAATGCGGCTTTAAAAAACATGGCATGCTTTCGAACTTCATGCCTTGATCTTAATACGCCGTCTAACCTCAAAATAATGAATCAAGAACTCGAATATGACGAACAAGAGGCTTTTAGGGAAATAAATCAAGAATTGGAACAGTTCGAGAATAAGCCTAAGCCGAACTTAAACGAAACGGAACCCGTTAACATGGCTATGAAGAGGAGATTCGAGAGACCATGATAAGCATCCACACGGATGAAAGGACTAGGGACTCCTTGATTCAACTCCTATTTGAATTCAAAGATGTGTTTGCTTGGTCCTACGACGACATGCCCGGACTAAGTATGGATTTGGTAGTACACAAATTATCAACCTACCCCGGTCATCCACCTGTCCAACAAAAGCAGAGGAAATTTAAAATAGACATGAGTGACAACATCAAAGAAGAGGTCGCTAAACAACTAAAGGCTGGAGTAATCCGAGTGGTCCAATACACCACCTAGTTGGCCAATGTGGTTCCGGTGCCTAAAAAGGACGGAAAGATCCGAGTATGTGTCGACTACCGAGATCTGAATAAAGGAAGTCCCAAAGATAATTTTCCACTACCAAGCATACATATCCTAGTTGATAATTGTGCTAAACACGAGGTACAATCTTTTGTCGACTGTTATGCCGAATATCACCAGGTTTTGATGGATGAAGAGGATGCAGAAGACAGCTTTCACTACACCCTGGGGAACCTACTATTACCGGGTCATGACATTTGGTTTAAAGAACACCGGGGCAACTTATATGAGGGCCATGACATCAGGAGATTGAATTGTATGTGGATGATGTGATCATTAAGTCCAGAACCCAAAGTGACCATGTGCAACATTTGAGGAAATTCTTCGAACGCCTGTGCAAATATGATTTGAAATTAAACCCAGCCAAATGCGCTTTCGGAGTTCCATCCGGAAAGTTACTGGGATTTATAGTCAGTCGACGGGGCATTGAGTTGGACCCGACAAAGATAAAATCTATTCGGGATCTCCCACCCCCAATAACCAAGAAGGAAGTCATGAGTCTGTTGGGTAGGCTGAATTACATCAGCATGTTCATCGCTCAGTTGACCTCCACATGCGAGCCTATATTCAAGCTATTGAAAAAAGATGCGGCCATCAAATGGACAGACGAGTGCCAGGACGATTTTGACAAGATCAAAGAATATCTGTCAAATCCTCCAGTGTTAGTCCCACCAAAACCTGGAAGACCTTTGTTCCTATACCTGACGGTGCTAGAAAACTCCTTTGGGTGTGTTCTCGGGCAACCGGGAAGAAAGAGCAGGCTATTTATTACTTAAGTAAGAAGTTCACAAGCTACGAGGCCAAGTGTTCTCAGTTAGAAAGGACTTGATGCGCTCTAACTTTGGTTGCTCGGAAGCTCCAACATTATTTATTGGCTTATACCACCTACCTCATCACGAGGCTGGATCCTTTGAAGTACATATTCCAAAAGCCAATTCCCACCAGGAGATTAGAAAAATGGAAAATCTTGCTCACAGAATTCGATGTTGTCTATGTCACTCGCACAGCTATGAAAGCTCAAGCATTGGCCGATCATCTAGCTGAAAATCCGGTTGATGATGAATACCAACCCTTGAACACTTATTTTCCGGATGAAGAAATCAACTCCGTCGAAATAATCTCGGAAGGCGCTGACACCTGGAAAATGTTCTTCGACGAAGCATCCAATGCGAAAGGTATCGGGATAGGGGCAATCTTAATCTTACCCACAGGACAACACTACCCAGCCACGGCCCGCCTCCATTTCTTCTGCACAAACAATACTGCTGAATATGAAGCTTGTATAATCGGCATGAACATGGCCATTCACATGGACGTAGAAGAGTTGTTGATCATGGGAGACTCCAATTTGATCATTAAGCAGACTCAGGGAGAGTGGGAAACTAGGGATGTTAAACTCCTTCCCTACAGACAACATATAGAGAATCTTAGTAAGCGATTCAAAGTCGTCGAGTTCAGATATATTCCTCGGTTCCGCAATGAGTTAGCTGATGTTCTAGCCACCCTAGTTGCAATGCTGCCCTATCCGGGCAATGTTCGCATAGACCCGTTGGAGATCCAAATCAAGGAAAGACATGGTTATTGCAACACGGTCGAAGTAGAACCCGATGTCCAACCATGGTATCATGATATTAAAAGATTTTTGAAGATAAGAGAATATCCCGAGCAGGCCAACGGAGACCAAAAGAAAACCATCCAAAGGCTCGCCAGCAGTTTCTTCCTAAGTTGGGGAAGTACTGTATAAAAGGACTCCCGATCTAAATCTATTAAGATGTGTAGACGCCAAAGAAGCCGAAAGGATCATGAGCGAGGTCCATTCAGGAGTATGTGGTCCCCACATGAATATGTACGTCCTCGCAAAGAAAATCTTGCGGGCTGGATATTATTGGGTGACCATGGAGAAAGATTGTTTCGGTTTCGTCCGGAAGTGCCATAAGTGTCAAATACATGGCGACCTAATCCATGCACCACCATCAGAACTGCATCCTATGTCGGCACCCTGGCCATTTTTTGCCTGGGGAATGGATGTCATTGGTCCAATCAAGCCAACGGGCACAGATTCATTTTAGTTGCTATTGACTATTTCACGAAATGGGTCGAGGCCGTCACATTCAAAGCTGTCACTAAGAAAGTGGTGGTGGATTTCGTGCATGCTAATATCATCTGTCGTTTTGGCATTCCAAAAACTATCATTACCGACAATGCCGCAAATCTAAACAGCAACTTGATGAGGGAAGTATCTGAACAGTTCCAGATAACACACCGCAACTCGACCCCTTACCGGCCCAAAGCCAATGGTGCCGTTGAAGCAGCAAACAAAAACATCAAGAAAATTCTCAGGAAAATGATTCAAACATCCAGGCAATGGCATGAAAAGTTGCCTTTTGCATTGTTGGGATATCGCACGACCGTGCGCACATCGGTTGAAGCTACCCCTTACCTATTGGTTTACGGCACTAAAGTCGTAATACCCACAGAAGTCGAAATTCCTTCCCTCCGGATTATTGTCGAAGCAGAAATTGAGGACAATGAGTGGGTCAAGACCCTACTAGAGCAATCTGGATTGATGAGAAAAGAATGGCCACAGTGTGCCACGGACAGTTATACCAGCAAAGAATGGCCCGCACTTACAACAAGAAAGTGCGACCTAGGAACTTCGAAGTAGGGCAACTCGTTTTAAGACGTATCCTTCCGCACCACGAAGAAGCGAAAGGAAAATTCGCCCCAAACTGGACAGTCCCATACATCATAAGGAAATTGCTACCAAAAATGAGCGTTATACCTGGGGGGACATCGAAAGAAATGACACTGAAACGGCTGTCAATGCAGATGCCGTCAAAAGGTACTATGTTTGATCCTCCATATAACATTAAATGTTCTCCAGTTGGGATGACGAAGACTTTCATTCCCAAACACCATTAACCCTTTTTGCCAACCCTTTGAGCCGGTTACCTTCCTTTGATTACCCTCTTTGGAACCTGAAAGTGTAATTGAAAAAAAAAAAGAGAAAAAGAAAAAGAAAAAAAAATTTAAAAAAAATAAAATTGAAAATGAGTTGAAAAAAAAGGGAGAAAAAAGAAAGAAAAAGAAAGAGAAAACAAAACAAAACAGATGAAAAACCAAACAAAAAATCAAAAACAAAAACAAAAGTTCCCTGAACTACGTTCGACTTGATTCCGAAAGGATACGTAGGCAGCCTCTCCCTGGGGTTCAGTCACACCAATAAAAAATCCACATTTCCCCAAGAGTTTAAGCTGGGGTAAGTGTCAATATTCGGCAATGTGTCGCTTGAAAGGTTCCAAAGTTGTAATTCAACATAAATTCTTTTCACCAAAAAACCGTGTCCAAGTCCTTCCGATCAATCGGCAAAGATGTCCAAAATTGGAGGATACATTGTTTGGATCCAAATACGAGAAAATGAGAGAAATTAAAAAATGAGAGTCTCATTGGTGAAAACCCACACGGGCACCGTGAGGCGACGGTAAGCAGAGAATTTAAAAATGAGAGAGCCTTGTTAGTGAAAACTCGCAAAGAGCACTATAAGGCGATGGTGAGAAGAGAAATGAGAGAGGTTAGTTGGTGAAAACCCGCAAAGGGCACCACTGATCGAAAAGAATAATGGGTCACTGGCATGGACGCAGTCCGGGGCAGGGTTTCTCAATCTCGAGGTAATAGTTGTGATGAATTTCTGAGAGTCGGACGGTTTACACGGATCAGGCATCCAATCCAAAGGGCATGTCATGTTCATTGAAGTCCGCATGCACTCCAGATAAGTCCTTCTTTCCTTTCCCCGAAAGGGACACCTCTTGTTTAAATTCATTATCCATTCTGTCATTTGTTTTTCTTTTGAATCCCTTTCGGTCTAACTCTGTCCCGAAGCTAAGGCAAAGAAAAGATGGCAAGACTGATTTACAAGGCTCTCATTTGACATGGGTCAATATACAAAGGGCACCCAACCTCGTCAGGGGCATCGAGTCGATCTCGATTGGCCGAAGTGGCCGATACTTCAAACTCAAAACCTTGAAAGGGGAAAATCAAATTGAAGTGCCTATAAAGGCGAATGAAGTTGAAAGGTTGAACCCCGCGCGGCTAACCATCTTGGCAAAGTTTGAAAAGTCAAAATGTTCCAAATGACCTAAAGTTACAGTTGGAAGGGAAGTCATAAATTAAAAGCCAATAAAGGCTAAATAAAGATGGAAAGGTTAAGTCCCCCGAGACTAACCAGTGCAGCAGAATTTGAGGGGCAAAAAAAGTCTCCCCCGAGTACTCATGAAATCCAAAGGAAAGCGAGTGAAAGGCCTACAAAGGAAGAATAAAGCTAAAATATTGGGTCCTACGCGACCGGTCACCACAATGAAATATGGAAAGCCAAGGTCCCCGGGTTTGGAAATGAATCCCAATCCCCAGCAAACAAGCAAACAGTTGAGATGTTCGTCAAAGGGGCTGAGATCAAGCAGTTTGAAATAATCAAGGCCGCAAAACCAACCACTGTTTCAAACTAACAAATTGTTCTTTGTTTGTAAGTAGGAAACAGGTGCAAAAGCAACCATGCAAAAGCAGGTGCAATCATAAGTAATCGCGCAAGAGCTAGAAGGAGCTCTGCAGCATTGACTCCAAAGAAAGGGAAGTTTCCTCAAAAAACCTTTTTCCGCATGCATAAAAAATAAAAATGAAAGAAAGATAAAAAATAAAAAAATAAAAAAAGAGAGAAGAATTGAAGTTGAAAATAACTCAAAGTAGTATGAGGCCTCCAATCCCCAACTACACCTTTTTCCAACGCAGGGTATACACTCCCGCAGTCGATGCCAATCAAGGGTATACACTCCCTCGTTGATGTTTTCTTTTCCAATCAAGGGTATACACTCCCTGGTTGACTTATTTTCCCAACGCATGGTATACACTCCCGTAGTCGATGCCAATCAAGGGTATACACTCTCTGGTTGATGATTTCTTTTCCAATCAAGGGTATACACTCCCTGGTTGATGATTTCTTTTCCAATCAAGGGTATACACTCCCTGGTTGATTTCTTTTCCCGACACAGGGTGTACACGCTCCCTAGTCGATGCCAATCAAGGGTATACACTCTTTGGTTGATGCTTTATTTTCCAATCAAGGGTATACACTCCCTGGTTGATGTTTTCTTTTCCAATCAAGGGTATACACTCCCTCGTTGATGTTTTCCAATCAAGGGTATACACTCCCTCGTTGATATTTTTCTTTTCCAATCAAGGGTATACACTCCCTGGTTGATGTTTTTCTTTTCCAATCAGGGGTATACACTCCCTGGTTGATGTTTTTCTTTGCCAATCAAGGGTATACACTCCCTGGTTGATGTTTTCTTTTTCAATCAAGGGTATATACTCCTTGGTTGATATTTTTATTCTCCAATCAAGGGTATACACTCCATGGTTGATGTTTTCTTTTCCAATCAACGGTATACACTCCCTGGTTGATTTCTTTTTCCGACGCAGGGTATACACTCCCGTAGTCGATGCCAATCAAGGGTATACACTCCCTGGTTGATGTTTTCTTTTCCAATAAAGGGTATGCACTCCCTGGTTGATATTTTCCAATCAAGGGTAAACACTCCCTGGTTGATGATTTCTTTTCCAATCAAGGGTATACACTCCCTGGTTGATGTTTTCCAATCAAGGGTATACACTCCTTGGTTGATGTTTTCTTTTCCAATCAAGGGTATACTGATCACGCTCAACTATGTCTTGTAGAAGACTAAGTGGGCGTTGCAAATATAATCCTGGGG
>ML446926.1:124811-135971 GCA_005239535.1 Nicotiana rustica | reverse complement strand
CTCACCGAGAAGTATGACCACGGTATCAATATCTAGCACCGGCCTGATAGTCAGACGTGCTAGCCTCCGGACCTGTACAGTCAAGTACAGAAAAGAAAAAAAAGTTCAGCATGAGTACATATAAAATAAATATGTACCCAGTGAGTATCCCGCCTAAACTCGAAGAAGTAGTGACGAGAGATCAATCTTGGAAAACACCCTGTTACCCTGTAACTGATAAATCATCAATGCGAGGCAATGGATACCTGTTCTTCACTGTAACCTTGATCAGCTGACGATAATCAATACACATACGCATAGAACCATCCTTTTTCTTCACAAACAAGACAGGAGCACCCCAAAGTGACACACTAGTCCTAATGAAGCCCTTATCAAGCAACTCCTGCTACTCCTTGAACTCAAGATGAGCCATATGGTAAGGAGGAATAGATACGGGCTGAGTGCCCAACAACAAATCAATGCCAAAATCAATATCTCTGTCGGGCGGCATGCCCAGAAGATCTGCTGGAAACACATCAGGGAAGTCCCTCACTAATGGAACTAACTCAATTGTAGGGGTATCAATGTTGACATCTCTCACACACGCCAAATACGCATCACACGCCTTCTCAACCATTCGATGAGCCTTAATAAATGAAATGACCATGTGGGAAGTCTACTCTAAGGTACCTCTCCACTCTAATCGTGGTAAGCATGGCATAGCCAACGTCATAGTCTTAGCGTGACAATCAAGAATTACATAATGGGGCGACAACCAGTCCATGCCCAAGGTAACATCAAAATCTACCATACCAAACAATAATAAATCGGCTCTGGTCTCAAAACCACTAAGAGCAATCAAACACGACCGATATACGTGGTCCACAACAATAGAATCTCCCACATGAGTAGTTACATAAACAGGGGAACTCAAAGAATCCCGAGATACCCCCAAATGCGGAGCAAAATAAGAAGACACATATGAATACGTAGAGCCTGGGTCAAATAATATTGATGCATACCTATGACAAACTGGGACAATGCCTTTGATGAAAAAATCTGAAGCAACTGCCTCTGAACGAGCTGGAACGGCATAATACCTGGCCTTGCCTCCTCCTCTAGGATGACCTCGACCTCCTTGGCCTCTACCTTGAACTGCCTGAGTAGATGGGGCGGCAGCTGGAGCAGGAAGAATGGCCGGAGGACCCGATGGAGCACGTGGTGTCTGAGAAGTCTTTGGAGGTCCACCCCTCCTGATCCTGGGGCAATCCCTAACCATATGATGAGTATCACCACACTAAAAACAACCCCTCGGAGGACACAGCGGCTATGACTGGATCGGGTCGGGTCTACTAGATTAGCCTCTAAAAGCACCCCGAGCAGGAGGCACGCATAGATACTGGTGGTGCATAATAAGGCTCCTGAGGCCTAGGAGGAGCTGCAACACCACTGGCTGCTGGAAGAGACGAATGAACAGGGCGACTCACAAAACCTCTACCATGGCGTGCTGCAGGCACACGAGCTCCTGAATAATGACCAGTCTCTCGAGACCTTTGGCCTTTCTCTCCTCTCTCCCCCGGGCACGCATTCCCTCCACTCTCCTAGCAATACTCACAACATACTGATAAGAGATGTGCATCTCCAACTCCCTGGCCATACTGGTCCGAATAATGGGGTGGAGTCGTTCCATGAAGCGACGAACCCTCTCTCTGACTGTAGCAACCAAAGCTGGTGCATGTCGAGCCAACTCACTAAAATGGATTGCATACTCTCACATAGTCATAGAACCCTAGTTGAGCTGCTCAAACTCTACACGCCAAGCATACCTGAGGCTCTTAACATACTCACGCAAAAACATATCTGAGAACTGAGTCCAAGTGAGTGAGGCTTCTTCGTCCGGACTACTTAGTTCATAGGCACGCCACCACTGATATGTCGTTCCCCTTAGTTGGAAAGCGGTGAAAGAAACCCCACTCGTCTCCGCTATGCCCATAGTGCGGAGGATATGATTACACTCCTCAAGAAAACCCTTAGCATCCTCTGAAGCTAATCTGCTGAAAGTGGGTGGGTGGTACTTCGTGTACCTCTCAAATCTAAGTTGCTCTTCCTCAAAAGCAGTTACCCTAGTCTCATGCTGAACCGGAGCCACCGAGGGCATAGGAATAAACTCTAGGGCTTGATCAACCTGGACCCTCTGCTCAGGAGTACAGGCTGCGGGAGTCTGTGCCCCTCCCCCGGCCTGAGATGTGGCGAGAGCTATCGGGATCAGTCCAGTTTGAGCTAAAGTGCTTAACATGCTCATGAACTGAGCCAAAGTCTCCTGGAGGGCTGGAGCAGCAATAAGAACCTCCGGTGCTACCCTCCAGCTGGAGCTGCTAGGGGCTCCTCTATCGCAGCTCGCGCATGTGCTCTGGCTGCACCACGTGGTCGTCCTATACCCCGACCCCGGCCTCTGGTAGCTTTGGCAGAGGGCTCGGGTGCCTAATCGTCAGATCTCCTGGTACAATTCCTCACCATCTGTGAGAAAAAATAGAATAGAAACTTTTAGAATTTTTTATGTCAATAACTTGCACGACAAGGAAATCAAAGAAGTATGATTGTTCTTAACAGTTCTATAGCCTCCCGAAGATAAGTACAGACGTCTCTGTACCTATCCGCGAGACTCTAATAAACCGGCTTGTGACTCACGACTCCTAGGAACCTAGTGCTCTCATACCAACTTGTCACGACCCAAATTCTCCCTCCGTGAACTGTCGTGACGGCACCTAGTCTCTACGACTAAATAAGCCTAATATTGTGAAAATGAAAGGTAAACATAAAGATAAAAGCCAACATATGTAATTAACAAGCAGAAATGGTGCCACTCGGCATGTACAATAATCATTACTCCCAAAACCCAGAATGTCGCCTGTCACAAGCTTCTATGAGTTTCTACTACTTTATACATTAATGTCTGAAGAAAAACAAGGAAGATTCTACACAAGGGGATAGAAAGGGACTACGAGGTCTGCAGATGCGGGCAGATGTACCTTGAAGTCTTCTGAAGAAATAACCACACACTAGACTCGAGGGTGGTAGCTCGTACCTGGACCTGCACTCGGAAAACATGTGCCGGAAAGGGCAAGAGTACACCACAATGGTACCCAGTAAGTGCCAAGCCTTACCTCGGTCGAGTAGTGATGAAGTCAGGTCAGGGACCTAGTGGTACAAATATAATGTAATAAGACAAAAGGAAATATTACAGTAAAATGAATACGGAAATTTAACAGGAATAGAATTCAATGAAAGTCTACAGCTCAGAACACAGTAATAGCAACAGGAGATCTCCGGGGATACCGTCCCGTAGTTCTAAACGTAAATGTGCAGGGGGGTCTCCCTGAATACCGTTGCATAGTCCCAAAAGTAAATATGCATTGCTGGGGGATCTCCCGGAATACCATTCTGTAGTCCCAAAGTAAATATGCAGTACAAGGGGATCTCCCGAAATACCGTTCTATAGTCCCAAAGTAAATATGCAGCTCAACCAATATACACAACAGTTACAGCAAGAAAATCTACAATTTAGACCAAGTTCAAATTGAAGAAACATGAAATTTCACTAAACATGTTGCACATAGTTCAAGTAGACGGTCAAAACATGTAGGCATGCTTTTCTAATCTAAACAGAATAGTTGCGTATACTAGTGTAGTTCAAACAAGGAGAAACAAGTTATGACTTCGTGAAAAATGGAGTTTTACAACATATAGCCCGTGTACGTACACGGTGCTCATATATCAAACAGTACCAAATCTTAAGAGGAGTTCCCCCACACGAGGTTAGGCAAACCACTTACCTCGAACCAAGCTCAAATCAATCTGAAACCACGTTCTTGCCACGACTATCCAACTCCGAGTGACCCAAATCTAATCAAATAAATTACATAATGTAAATATAGCTACAAGTAACTAATCTAGTGAATGAAATCAAGGCTAAGGCAAGAAAATAGGAAAACTCCCAAAAACCTCTCCGAGCCCACGCCTCGGAATCGGGTAAAAGTTACCAAATAAGAACACTCATTCACTCACTAGTTCACTCATACAAAAATAATCCAAATGCAACGCCTAAATCTCACTCAAGACTCAGAAATTTGATTGGAGAACTATTCCCCCATTTTCCCAACTTCCACCCTCAAATTTCTTAATTTAATGAAGAAAACAACAATGGATTAATGAAATATGATCAAAATAGGATTAGGAATCGTTACCCAAAGATTTCCTCTGAAAAACTCTCGAAAAAATCGCTTTCCTCCGAGCTCAAAATCGAATTTTGTGAAATGAGCAAAAAACTCTCGATTCTACCCCTTTCAGCCCAGTGATTTTCGCTTCTGCGATCTTAGGACCGCATCTGCGGTCCCGCTTCTGCAGCTAGGACTCCGCATCTGCGAGTTTTCAATAAAATCCAGAGTCCGCACCTGTGCTCCTTCGTCCGCATTTGTGGATGCGGTTCTACGGCTAATCGTCGCTTCTGCGGAGCCTTGGGTCCTTCTCTTCTCCGCATCTACGACTACCCTTCCGCAGATGCGGCCTAAATCTACTACAGACCAAAATCGTCAAAATTTCAACTTTCGCCAATTCAAGCCTAAATCTACTACGGACCTCCAAATCACATTCTGGACGTGCCTTAAAGTCCAAAATCACCTAACGGAGCTAACGATACTATCAACATTCAAATCCGAGGTCGTTACACACAAGTCGACATCCGATCGACTTTTCCAACTTAAGCTCCCAAATAAGAGACAAAGTTTCTTAATTTGTTTCAAAACCCAATACAAATCCTCCCGGCGACCCAAAATAGCAAAATAAGATACGGGGAAAACAGTTATCAGGGGATCGGGGTTCTAACTCTCAAAACGACCAGCCAACGTACTGTTCACCACTCCAAGGATGTAATTTTCCTCAAAGTGCTCTGAATGAACTTGGTTTCACCACGCACAAGGGCAGTCTGTTGCCTCACAGTCAGGTGGTGATGATGAAATTAGAGACTCGTGTTGCTAACGTGTTATAAAATAAAGACTGTAAAGTAAAGACAAGTATAGAGAGAGATCGATATATTATTCAACTTCAAACTGATGTACATAATAAACTAAAAACTCCTCTTTATAGAAGAAAGAAAGCATCTACGAGGCTTTTTAGGAAGCATCTGCAAGGTTTTTCTTTAGTTGCTTGTAAGTTGTCTGCATGAGCTGCTTGCAGCTGCATATCTAGTAAGAATTTGCTGCAAATCATTTCGTTGAGTTGCTTGCAACCTACCCGCATCAGCTACTTATAGATAAACTTCAATAGACTATCAAATGGATAATCTTCTTCAGAAAGATTATTTATAGCGAAGTAATAAATATTCATCCACAATATAATTATTTTCCTAACAAGAAACTTATTTTAGAAACTCGTAGGCAAAAACCCGTTGATAACATCCATTGTTTAACAAAAATAACAAAACTTGTGAAATGTATATTCGTTTCTCTTTGTTAGAAATAACACTAGTAGGGATAGCCCGTGTTGTGCACGGGCCCAAACTCAAAGGAAAAAACTAATACTACAATTTTAGTTACTTAATAATTTTATAACGAAATAAATATTATTTTCAGTCACAAATTTTTAGTATTAAAGTCAAGTTCATGTCCAAACATAATGCACAATCTTTTTTCAATTTCAATTTCAAATACTTTTTTAAACCTTAATCGAATATTATTGAACACTTACAAAAAATTTAATTCAAAGCTGACAGATTATACATAAACTAACTTGTGCTAGACACTTATTTCAAGGGAAAAAATTATGTATAATAAAATGTGACTAAAACCTATATTAAAACTTTATAAGAACAATAATGGCATGGTATACTGACCAAAATATTTAATTTATATTTTATATTCTCAATATGGTAATAATTGCCTTTCATTAACATCATAATTCAATTGTATTCCTATAATTATGGATAGTTACCAAAGTAGTACTTCGTCATTTTATCTTTTTACCCTCTGGATTCCAATTAAATTCTTCTTTATTTATTTTATTCTTCTGTAAGAAAGTCAATAAGTCCTTGCTCCTTTTTCCGTAATATTAGCATAATATATATGATCTTCTTCTACTTTATTAGAGAATCTATCTTTAATATTATTGTAAAATAGCTAATACCTCCAATAATATTACAGCAAATTGTGTAAGGTATAATTGTGTAGCTGGTAATACTTGTGTTTAAACTGTCAAACTTTGCTTGCTTATTGTTCATTTCAGAATTTAGTCTTCATATCACTATGTGTGCCTAATTCATTTTACTTTTGTTAAAGATTGTTGAATAAAAAATATTTGCTTCTTTGAAAATAAATATCTTGTATTACTTCTACAATATTAGGTTTGTATGGTGTTGTATTTTTTTATTGTAATCT
Source organism: Nicotiana rustica (assembly GCA_005239535.1). Lineage (NCBI taxonomy): Eukaryota > Viridiplantae > Streptophyta > Magnoliopsida > Solanales > Solanaceae > Nicotiana > Nicotiana rustica. The sequence continues at coordinate 129,564 of ML446926.1, read as the reverse complement.
ATTATTAAGAAAAAATAATTTTCTTTACTACAATAAATATTTTATATTATCTCTACTGTATTAGATTCATATACGGTTATTTTCTTTACTGCAACAAAAATTGACCTTAAATTGGAACGAATAGTAACTTTTGAAATTGAAAAAGTTAACAAAGGGATCTTTTTTACGCGAGAAATAGATTTGGATAGTAAAAAAAAATTAAAAGTTTTAATTCAAAACGAACAAAAAAACAAAGGCAATTATGAAATGTTTTTCAAGGAACATAGAAATGAACTTGGATTCTGGGACTTGACCGTACACTATTTATAACTACAAATAATATAAAAATTTGCACAAAATATTATACGGAAATTATTTTGATAGATGGGAGAATACAAGGAAAAAGAGGGTTGGGCATAACAGTAAACGTGGCTGCAAACAAATCATTAAAAAAGTGCTATGTATAGTTGGGGGACCCACGTGATTAGGAAATGGCCATTTCAAAAAAGCTGGGAAATTCATGTGGCCCCGAAAAACTTATCAACGTGTACATCTGATAAAACTAACATGTACAATATCTATAAAGAAGATAAAGTATGCAATTTTGAAAATACCCTTGTAGTGAAACAGACATGTTGACGGAGAGATGCTAAACTCTCCCTTATAGAATAAGAGAATTTATCTTTTCATGGTCTAAAACTTGACGTTCTATATTATACTCTTAAATATATTTATTTGATCTTACTGGAAACTTGAATTCTCTTTCATTCTTTTCTTTTTCTTTCTGTTCCTTCAGTTCTCTTATGTAAAAACAAAAAATAAGTCTCTTTCACTCCAAAAATAAATTTACGTGTCAAATATAGACTCCACTTAGATAGCATGCTCCACACCTAAATGCTATACTATACTTCTAGCAGCTGTGAATTAAGATGGGTAGAAAAAAGCAAAATATTTCAATAATTTTTCTTTGTCATTTCTTTTACCATTCCCTCGTTATAGGAATCTCTCTTGGAAAAAAGACACTAAAAATAAAATAAAAAAAATTAAATAAGAAACTCATTGAATTTGATTCTCTTGTTTTGGCACCGATTGATTAGTTCTTATTTTCCTTTAAATTTATTTGCCGTTGTTTTTCTTAAAATATTCTTTTTAGATTTTAACAAGAAGAAAATTATGAAAGCACAAACATTTTAAATCTTTGATGAATCTAAATAAAATTAGATACTTATATACATATGTTCAATGTTGCAAAGGAAAACCCCTTAGTTTTTAAAATGTACACAAACATATATGCATATAAAGAGATTATTTTTTCTTGAAATTCTATTCATTTTGTACATTCTAAATAGTTTTTCCTATATTAAAGGCCAAATATATTGACAACTCCTTAAAGTTGTCCGCACTTTTCACTTAGACACTCTAGGTTTGTTCTATTTGAACACTTCAAGCACGGTTCAAATGTGTCATTTGAACACAAAATTCTTAGGCAGCCAAACACAAAAAGAGTGTGTAATTCACATGCCAGATTGATGTTAAGACAAAAACACGTGTATTTTACCTTAACACCACCCGTCTGTCATCTTCCCCAATGACCCCTTGCCATTTGTTCCCTTCAAAATACAACAGCAAACGACCAATAAAATCATCGGCAAACAAATATAATATAATGCAATAGTCGAGGGTAGTGAAATCAAACCCGATCTAAATGTACCAAAGATGGGATTCAATCATAAAAATCAAAGATGGGATTCAATCATAAAAATCAACGAATATAAGCAGGAAAGTTGCCGAAAAACAAAAATCTGACCAAACCAAAAAGTGGAGTTTCACCATATGTTTTTAAATCTATAACTTGTAGACAAAAATAAAAATATAAAACGAGGAGGAGAAGATACTAATGCAAATGGGTCGCCGAAAAATTTGTTATTTCCGATCAGATCCGCTCGAATCTAGTCATATCTGACTCAAGTCACATTTAGCTGTTAAGAAAAAATAAAACTTCGTCGGAAAAATTAAATTTTACCTCACGAGTGAAAATGAGAAGGCTCTTGTTATTGATACCCAATGTTTCCCTACAATATTTTTTAGATGCATATATACCTTAAAACTATGCATTAGCATCAATTGGCATTTTTTTCATAATTTCTGCACTTCTAAATTAATTTTCCCTGGCATTTTGTTTTATATAAATAATTACAAAATTGCATCACAAATAATTTTAAAATATTTCTTGATTTAATATTACTATTTATGGACCTATTAAGTTCAAATTGTTTCATAAATGGCCAGATTGGCACTTTTTTGTTACAATTGCAATAACTTTGCAATTGTAGCTCATGCTTACATTATTGCATTATTTTACCAGAAATTGGTCCATTGTATTCTTAAAATACTGAATAATTATTTAAAAACATTTCTATCCATGAAAATCATTTTTTTTATAATTTGTTAATTATTTAATAAATTAATTTTAGTCACTTATTTGGGTATTTAATAAATAGCCCTTTTTTGTTTTCAAATTTAATCCAAAAGACCAGCCCAAGACCCCTTTTAATTTGGCCCAATCCCTTAGGCCCAGACCTTAGCATTCCCAACCCAATACCATGGCCAATCCTGGTCGTTGACCATTTTTATCAACGGTCTAGATTCCCCCTACCATAATTAAACCTAATGACCCCCTCCCCTAAACTGTTTCATTTCCACCCTTTCCCCCCGTTGTCACCCTCTCTCTTCTCTCTCAACACTCTCTACCTAAACCCTAGTCTCGGGCGCCGTCACCGGCTTATCCCCCATTTCTATGATGTTTCTATGCCATACTTGCTATGGTTCATTTGTTTCCTACATCCTTGAGAGGACTAGGCGGTTTGGTTCACACCTTTGATTTCTTTGCCTGTCTCAGGCCGTTTGCTCGACCATGAGTAAGAAATCTTTCCTATTTTGCTATGAATCCATGGTTTTCTAGGCTTATGTTCTCATCTCTGTTATGCTTTCTGAAAAACCCTAGTTTATTATCTTCGATTTTCTCAGGTCCGCATACATCTGAGGTGAATCTAGGAACTCTTACATGTTTTTCCTTGAAATTTTTCTGTCTTAATCGATTTTCCGACTATTCCCTAAACTAGGGTTCATTACAAGTTATTTTTCAAAGGTCTTTCTGATTTTTAAATGTTTAATTGATTATCCTTTAGTCTTCTTTACTGATTTATTCAAAAGCTACTTAAACCCTAGTCGATTTATGTGAAACTCTGATTTTCTAATTTTTTGCTTCGATTCTGAGCTTTTCAATGTTACTAGTCGTATTGATTCACTTTGTATTTTGACTTACACGATTTTCCTTTGTCAAATTCATCGCTCTGTGATTTTTGCCCTAACTAATATCTATTAGGGTTTTTGAATCTATTTTCCGGCTAATTCTATGTGTTTATGAAGTCTTACTTAGTCTATTTTTTATTTATGGGAGTCAATATATTTCTTCCAGAATTGTTGTTAATTTAGCTGATTGATTTTCTTTGTCAAGGATCTGCATGACTAAGTCTTGCCTGTTTCTATGATTACGACCTTAATTAGTCATTTTTGCCTTATTTGATTGTTGTATATTTACTGATTCCTTTACATGATTCTTTCCTTATTTAGACCCCTGATTATTTACTCCTTTATTTGGTCTAATTTGAACCTCTTGCCTTAATTGATCCCTGCCATTACCGTTGGCTAATTGCCTTTAATTAAGGGAAGACTATGTTGATCTCCTTTGTATGATTGGATTCTGTGACCCCTTAATTGTTGATTACTGATTCCTTTACGTTATTTGTTCTACTCTTGAACTACTATATAAACCCTCTTATTTTACCTCTCAACACACCAACACAAGTGCAGAAACACACACTCGCACTCAAACTCTTTCTTCTTCTCTGTTACTTGTGATAACTACTGGTCTAGCCGGCTGAAAGCCAAGGCTAGACATTGGAACTACACCTGCTTTACATTCTGTACTTTATTCTTTAACTGGTATGTCTCTATTAAATTTTAAAACCCAAACTCTATGTGTTCCATTCCTGCACTAGTTCATTGGCTATAAGTTCAATCCATTTCATGTTTACGGCTCTATTTAGCATGTCTAAATTCTGTCTTGTTCAATGTGTAATTAGTATGTCTAAACTTCACTTGGTTATTTGATACCTGGCCAGCATACTTATTGGTTTCTGTTTGATCCCTTAACTATGTGATCATGTTGGTTACTTAATGCATTTGATTGACCCTAATTGTATGTCTAATTCTGTCCAATACACCCTTATTTTCAACATGATTGTACTACATCTTTGCTCTATGTCTTAACTGCCTATTAGCATGGCTAACATGTTAAGTATCTAAGACTCCTAAGTGTTCTGTGCAGTTGTTGTCTATATGCATCCCTTGTACCCTGTTCATGTGCCCCCTTAATGTGATTTCTATATGTTCCCAAACTCCTTCACCCCTGTGTGAAAACCTGCTGGTTAAGTGCCTATGAACCTGGGTATTCTATGATTGATTGGTTGCTCTCTTCAGAGCTGATTTCAAAAATATTCTTAGTATTCTTCTCAAAACTGTTTTCATTCCTAAACTAGTTTCTATTCCAGAAAACCTTTTCACTCCTAAAGTTATCACTATACTGTTTTACTAAGTCTTTCAAAACTATGTCAAGCACTCTCACTTTACTCTTAGACTATTAAGTTCTTCCCCTCCAATGTGTGTACTGCTTAGGAATCCCCTGAGATTCCTTTGAACTCTGTCACACTGG
>ML446926.1:112696-124706 GCA_005239535.1 Nicotiana rustica | reverse complement strand
CCCTACACATAACTCCCCCCCCCCCCCATTTGAGAAACGGTATGGGTGTGAGAACTTCTCGGGATCCTTGAGGTCCTTAAGGAACTCTGACACACTTAGACGTACACTGGCTATGAGATTCTTGGCATTTGAGACTATATTGAAGGTCTGGTACTCCCAAGTTTACTTTGGGCCTGATTCAGGCTCCCTATAGTGTAGTTTCCATTTATTGATGTAATTTATTCAATCATGGTCTGTAATAATCCTTTGTAAATAGATATTGGGGTGATCAGTAAAAAGGGGAGGGCCGTCATATGATTCTGTGGGTTAAATTGGGTAGAAATCATGCTTTAGGTTTTACATTATGTGGATTTGCAATAGAACTCATGTTCTAGGTTTATGTCATGCAATAGATATCATGCTTAGGATTGCCATGCATGTTCGCATTAAAACCATGCTAAATTTGTGCATTAGATACCCTATCTTAGGATACTCATGTTTATTGCTTTCGCCTATTAAAAAATATGTTACGGTTCATCACTTCACTTATGATTCTGCATAAGTCACCATTACTTAGAAATCTTGCCATCAAGTTAATAATACTGCTTAATAAAATGACCATCTCTATGTGCATTAGAAATCCTGCCTTAGGACTCTGTTTGCATCTGTTTTAAATCATATCCACATCGCCTAAATAAACAATCGTTTATAAAAGAGTTAAAAATAGCCCTATCATGTTCTAGTATAAACATGCATGAAGTACACTGTTATAATATTCGTCACTTAGATCAGCATGCCTATAGGAGAGAATAACTCCAAATTGTTTTAATTAGTTCCCAGAATTATGATTGCACACAGCCCCACGCCTAGGCAAGCCTTAGGTAATTAATGTTCATATAAAAGCTGTGAAATGGTGCTCTGTTTATTTATAAACTTCTCAGGTTTAACAGGTTTTAAAAATCAGTATGCAAACTGATTAGGATTCTGTCACTTCGTTTTAAACAATGTTGCATATTATGTGTTTGTGATGCTCACCTAGATACCTTGCTCTAGGACTTTCTGAAATCCTAAAATATGTGTTTAAGACGTGCTTCTTATTTGCCAATGCATGTGGAGGTTAACATGAGCCCCTTAATTTCTCCCCTATTTGGTAGTCCTATGTGTTATTTGTTGTCGCCTAAATTTTTGCCTTTTAAACACCTTAGGAGGGTCTAGAACTGTCTAAGTCTAGAGGTCTAAAACACCTCCAGGACCACAAGGAAGGGACGGGTAATATCATGCTTAGAGTTCGTTAATCAAACTCCCATATATAACCGCTAAGGGGGGAGAGAGTAATGGGTAGTAAAAGGATATGATGACATGTGCGCTAATGCAACGCGTAGCCCCTCTAATTGAGGAGTGATTACCGAGCATTGTACGGATATGATCCTAGAGGCTAACCAACCTAGGACTTCCCTTATTCCTTTTACATATGTGTGCTTAGATTGCTTATCTGTCAAAAGGTCCTTATTTCTTTTACATGTGTGTGCTTAGATTGCCTATTTGCTAATTGACTAATTCACAAAGTAAGTTTGGCCGGGACCCACCATTGTGGACCTTGAGGGGTGCCTAAAACCTTCCCCTCGAAGTAATTTCAAGCCCTTACCCAATCTCTGGTAATGCAAATTGGTTTTATGAGTTACTTGTAATAGGTGCCCTAACGCACCTTAACCCGTTAGGTGGAGACTCTTCAACTTCTTGTACCCCTTTCCCAAAAGGAAACGAGTTGTCCCAATAATGTCGAAACCCTGACTCCGCGAGGAAAAATGGGGCGCGACACATGTCATACTTCTTGTTTGTGCCATCCATAGTGGAAGATAATGTGGAAGATGAGGTAAGCGAGTAAGGGCGCTACTACTTTTACGGCCAGAATTGCAGCGGCCAACCAGATCTTAAAAATGAGATGAAAAATGAGAACTTTATAGTGGTGTCAAGATTTAAAGTTGGTGATGGTGTTCCCAGATCTAAAGAAGGATACAATTGTATTTGTAACGACCCGACCACTCATTTCGAGAGTTATAGCACTGTTTCCCCCATTTTCTGCTTCTTTTGTGTTCTACTTCTATTATATGACTTATCAGGTTGGTTGGTTCGGGTCCGGAGTGATTTCAGTGTGAATTAAGACACTTAGTCTCTTAATTGGAAGCTTAAGTTGTAAAAGTCGGCCAAATGTCGACTTATGTGTAAACAACCTCAGATTTGAATTTTTATGGTTTTGTTAGCTTCGTTAGGTGATTTTGGACTTAGGCCACGTCCGAATATGATTTGAAGGGTCGTAGCAGAATTAGGCTTGAATTACAGAAAGTTAGAATTTTGGCAAATTCGACCAAGAGTGGAATTTTTTATATTGGGGTCGAATTGGATTTCCGGAAATTGTAGTAGGTTTTTGTTGTCATTTATGACTTGTGTGCAAAATTTGAGGTCAATCAGACGTGATTTGATAGGTTTCTGCATCGTTTGTAGAATTTGGAAGTTTCGAAGTTCATTATGCTTGAATCCGTGTGTAATTCATGTTTTTGAGGTTGTTTGAGGTTATTTGAGGATTCGACTAAGTTCAAATTGGGTTATAAGATTTGTTGGTATGTTTGGTTGAGGTCTCGGGTGCCTCAGGTTGATTTCGGGTGGTTAACGGACCAAGTTTTGAAGTTGGAAGACTGCTGAAGTTTGGATGCGACTGGTATAATCACACCTGCGGAAGTTTCAACGCAGGTGCGAGCCCGTAAAAGCGAAGAGGAGGCCACAGAAGCAGGAAAGGGCAGGAAGGGCAGAGGGCGCAGGTGCGAGAAAGGATGCGCATCTGCGAGCCCGCAGATGCGAAGAGGGAAAAGCTTGGGCATTTTTGCAGAACCGGACAACAGTCCATAGAAGCGACTCCGCAAGTGCGAGACCTGGAGAACAGGTGCGAGCCTAGTGGTTTAAGTGGTTTCTGCGGAAGCGGAGGAGTAACCGCAGAAGCGGTTTTGGAGGTGCGGATGAGAGGTCGCAAGTGCGAAAGGCTTGGGCAGAACATATAAATACGGGACTTCGAGATTTTTCACCATTTTCACCACCTTGAGCTTGGATTTTGGAGGATTTTGAGAGGGATTTTGAAGTGATTATTGAGGTAAGATCCTTGTGTCCATTTATCTTCAATAATAATGTTTCTCCACTTATTTTACACCCAGTTGGTGAGTTTTTGGAGGTGAAATTTGGAGTTTAGGGCTAGTTAATTGGAGAGTGAATTTTGAATATGTGGATGACTAAATGGTGTCAGAATTTGATAAATTTGGTATGGGTAGACTCGTGAGTGAATGAGCTTTCGAGTTTTGTTACTTTTTTTAGATTTTGAGAAGTGGGCCCGAGGGCCGGGTTTGAGCCAATTTCAGACTTGGCTTATAATTTCGTGTTTTTCTTATGGAATTGATTCTTTTAGCTATATTAATGATATCGTACTGCTTGTGGCTAGATTCGGGGCATTTAGAGACCGATTCTAGAGGCAATGGCACTTTGAAGTAGAGCTTTGTGCGGTTTTGAGGTAAGTAACTGTTTTAAATCTGGCCCTGAGGGTGTGAAACTCCGGATTTGGTATGATGTGATTATTTTGGAGGTGACGCACATGCTAGGTGACGGGCGTGTAGGCGTGCACCATGGGAGATTGTGACTTGGTTTGTCCCGTGAAACTGTAAAGTGGAGTAGTTTATTGTTAACTACATGTTTCCTCTATTTTATAGAAATTTGATTGTAATTCATGTTAGAAATCATGCTTAGGCCATATGATATCACTCTTGGGACCCATAGCGGTCGTGTACTTGTTGAATTAGCTATTATTTGTTGTCTTGTACTCAGCCACAGTTTTACTTGTGTATCATATCTCCGTCTCCTTTTGTTTTTTTTTTCTTGTTGATACCTATTATTATCTCTTTTTGGGCTGATTTGTATGCTTTTTGACAGCCCGAGAGGCTAGAGAGGTCAGTGACTGAGATAGAGCCTGAGTTCCAAGGTGTGCGCTATGTGAGTGTATATGGATCGGGTTACATGCCGCAACGAGCCTGAGGGATGAATGTATATGGATCGGGTTGCACACCGCAACGAGCCTTATGACTATTTATATATTATGGATTGGGTTGCACGCCGCAACGAGCCTTATGGCTACTTATATATTGGATTGGGTTGCACACCGCAACGATATAGCGCTTGGTCTGAAGGAGCCCCTCCGGAATCTGTACACCCTCAGTAAGCGCAAGTACCTATTAAGTATGAGTATTGAGGACTAAGAGCCGAGTGTTTGAGCTATTGAGAGCTTGAGTGAATGTTGCCTTGAGAGGTTGCATTTGTTTCCTTTGTTGCTGCACTTAGCTGAATTATGTCATTGTTCTGAACTTCTGGAAAATATTGTATCCGGTTTTACCTGAACTTAGCAAATGTGCAACTGACTTGACTTAAATTTCCGGGATTGAATCATGTCTACTTTCATTACTGAAATTACTGAAATGAACTGTAAGTGTATAGCTCGTCACCATTTTTCAGTTCCTTATTTATTTTTGTTATTTACTGAGTTGGTTGTACTCACACAAAACTCTGCACTTCGTGTGCAGTCCAGGTGTTTCTGGTCACGGAGGACGTTGATCTCGTGCGTGGTTGAGTATCGGATATTCACGAGGTAGTTGTCGGCGTTCGCAGTCCTTGTCTCCCTTCCTTGTTATCTTTTCTTTTCTGTATTAGTATTGTGACACAGACTCTTGTAGACATTGTTTCTTAGACTGGTTGTTAAATGCTCATGACTTGGTGACACCCCGATGTTTGGGGCTATTGTGTCGCACTGTATGTTGAGTTTAAGTCATGTTTTTTACAAAAACTCTGTCATATAAAAGCTTTTGATTTATCTTTTGCGAAACATTTGAAGTATTTTGAAAATCAGCTTGCCGTTTACCATCGATAGGCGCCATCCCGACGGGTTAGAATTTTTGGATCATGACAGTATTGGTGTGAACAAATCTAATAAAAATGGGCTAAGAAGATGGCCGAAATTTTTTTCGGCAGAAACTGTACATTTTCCGACAAGAAGTATGTGGAGTTTGTATTTAGAATTGTTTCACGCGCTTGGAAAATGTGAGAACACTTGCCCTGCCATGTCAGTATATTGTGTCTAAGTGACACAGTACAGACTTGGTTGAAATGTTCAAATGAAATGAACTTATGATAGAGTGTCAAAGTGAAAAGTGCAGATAACTTTAAAGGGATGTCGATGTATTTGGCCTAGATTATATAATACTCAAGTACTACTACGGACCAAAAACCAATAAGTGATACTCTTACAAAGAAATTTATTTTTAATAATAAAATGGATTAAAGCTTGAAATCTATAGTATATTTTGATTTAAATGCTAGAAGAATCATTATAATACTCTTTTTATTTGGATATTAATTTTTTTTATAATTCTGGTGAAGTCCTTGACGATTATACTAATCAACAAATTCAATAATTGTCGATAAGATTTACATGATACATTTTCACTCGTGAAAGTGAAAGAATACAAAAATTAAAGCATTTAAATAGAAAGAATACAAAAATTAAAGCATTTAAATAATATTAGATTATACCTGTTAGGATCCAGAGATATGCCAAAATAATTACATTAAACATTAGATCTCAAGCAAGTATCATGAATATGTTTATATAAGTTTTCACAAAAAAACTACAAGTTCTTTTAAAAACCAATTAGATCAGTATAATTGTATTGTAATAAAACAATAAAGAATTATCCACCTTAAATAAAACTCTATTTATAACACTCCCCCTTGAATATCTATTCAACAGATAATGTTCTTAAAATCTTAACTAAAATAAAACCAGTGGGAAAAAATTCTAACAATACGCCTTTTGGTTGCCTCGCTAAAAACCTTGCAAGGAAAACTCAGTGGGACAAAACCTTGTAAGGAAAAAAGAGTACAACGCGTATTAACTCCCCCTGATGAGAGCATCAAATCACATCCTTGAGCATGCGCATCCCGATCTTGTACACTAGATTTTTAAAAGTTGACGCCGATAGAGATTTGGTGAACAAAGCAGCCATATTAAAAATTGAACGAATCTGTTGCACATTGATATCATCATTCTTTTGATGATCATGTGTGAAAAATAACTTTGGTGAAATGTGATTTTTCCTATCTCCTTTTATGAATCCTCCCTTCCATTGGGCTATGCATGATGCATTCTCTTCATACAAATCATGGGCAGTTTGTCACACTTCAAACCACATTTGTCTCGAATAAGGTGTATTATAGACCTCAACCCCACATATTGTCGGCTTGCTTCATGAATATCAATTATCTCTTAGATGGAGTATCCACGATTGATTGCTTAGTTGATCGCCAAGATATGGCAGTTCCTCCACATGTAAGCACATAGCCTGTTTGAGATCGACCTTGTGTGGGCCCGATAAATACCTAGCAGCGCCATAACCAACAAGATAGGGACTGCAATTATTTCCATAAAATAAGCCCATATCGGTAGTCCCTTTTAGATATCGCAATATGTGTTTGATTCCATTCCAGTGTCTCCTTGTAGAAGAAGAGCTATATCTTGCTAAGACATTAACTGAAAAAGTTATGCCGGGCCTTGTAGTATTAGCAAGAAACATTAGTGCACCCATTGCACTAAGTTATGGTACTTCAGGACCAAGTAGCTCTTCATTCTTTTCTTGAGGTCGGAATGGATCCGTATTCACATCAAGTGATCGAATAACCATCGGAGTACTTAATGGATGCGATCCATCCATGTAAAACTGTTTCAATACCTTTTCTATGTAGGAAGATTGATGAACGAAAATTCCGTTTGCTAAATGTTTAATTTTCAAACCGAGACATAATTTTGTCTTTCCGAGATCTTTCATCTCAAATTCCTTCTTTAAGTAATCAATTGCCTTTTGGAGTTCTATAGGAGTTCCAATAAGGTTTATGTCATCAACATATACGGCAGGTACAACAAATTTTGATGTTGTTTTCTTTATAAAAATACATGGGCAAATGGCATAATTTATATAACCTTCCTTTAACAATTTCTCACTGAGACGATTATACCATATTCGTCTTGATTGCTTTAGATCTTACAAAGATCTTTGCAATTTGATTGAAAACATTTCCCGATACTTTGAATTATGTGCGTCAGGCATTTTAAATCCCTCGGAAATTTTTATGTATATCTCATTATCAAATGAGTCATAAAGGTAGGCTGTAACCACATGCATTAAATGCATGTCAAGATTTTCATGGAAGGCAAAACTAATGAGATAACAAAATGTTATTGCATTCATAACATGTGAATATGTCTCTTCTAATCGACACCAGGCATTTGTGAAAATCCATGTGCAACAGGCGTCCCTTATATCTTTGTACCTCATTTTTCTCATTTCTCTTACGTACAAAGACCAATTTATAGACAACAGGCTTAACACCATTAGGTGTTTGGACTACATGCCCAAAAATTTTACGTTTTGTAAGTGAATTCAACTCTGATTGGATTGCTTCTTACCATTTTGGCCAATCACGTCTTTGTCGACATTCTCCAATATATTGAGGTTCAAGATCTTCACTATCTTGCATAATTCTAGATGCAACATTATACACAAAGACATAATCCACCACTATATCTAATTGATTCAAATCTATTTCAATATTGATTGGATTATTGATAGTTCCTTCTTTTCTTGAGTCTCAGGCTCAACGATTTTCTCATGAATCTCAGGATTGGTAAAATCCTGGATTTCTTCATGAGACTCTTTCGTAATGTCATCTTGATCACTTGTTTTCCTTTTTCTAGGATTTGGTTCCTTAGAACCCAATGGTCTGTCACGTTTAAGGCGTGCTATTGACTCATTAGCTACGACACTAGAAGATTGTCCGACATGGACATCAATACGAATTAGAACATTCTTTGCAGGGATATGTGATTTTGTTATCCTTTAATATCTGCAAATGCATCTGGCATTGATTTGCTATTTTCTGCAAATGAATAATCTTTTGCACCTCTTTTTCAAAAATAGAGGCACATGGATCAATATGACACAATGATGGATTTTTTTACAAAATTTCCCGTTTGGTTTCACCAATTTCTCCCCTTTATTTTGGAAAAAGTGTCTCATCGAATCGACAACCTGCAAATCAAGCAGTGAAAAAATCCCCCGTTAATGTTTCGAGGTAGCGAATAATAGAGGGTGATTCAAACCCAACATATATTCCTAATTGTGATGACCCAAAGGGTCATCTTATGATTTAAGACTCCATTTGGGGCTCATTAGCCTTAAAAGATTAATTTTATTTACCTCGATTTGCATGCGCAGTCCGGGCGTGAATCCGGGAAGCCTTTATGTGAAAATATAAGAAATAATAATTTTTAGAGTTAAAATTTGATTATAGTTGGCTTTGGTCAACATTTTGAGTAAACAGACCCGGACCCGTGTCCCGATGGTCCTGGGAGGTCCGTAGTAAAATATGGGACTTAGGCGTATGCCCGAAATTGAATTCCTGGGGGGAGGGGAGTCTGTTTCTTCTACGCGAATGCGACCACCTGGTCGCGAACGCGATGACCAAAGGCTGCAAATCCTTGCGAACGCGAGCCTACCTACGCGAACGCGAAGGCCATTGGGTCGTAAATCTCCGCGATCGCGACAGGCCCATCGCGAAAGCGATGAAGGCCTGCCCAGCGATTAAAAATAGAACAGTAACACGACAATAAGCCATTATTTCAAAATTTCAAAACCAAGAAGACCTAGAGGTGATTTTCAATATACAAGTTTTTCCCCAAAGAGTTGGTAAACGATTCTAAACTATTTTCTTTCGATTACCCATTGTTTTTCATCACTTTTCAATAAAAAAAACAAGGGTTTTCATGGTAGAAATTGGGGATTTGGGTAGAATTAGGGAATTTTGCATAATTGGTATTTAGACCTCGAATTGGGGTCGGATATCAAAGCTAACTATATATTCGGGCTCGGGGGTGAATGGGTAAACGAAATTTGGTCCGAACCCCGAGTTTGGACCAAGCGGGCCCGAGGTCGGTTTTTAACCTTTTTGGGAAAATATAGGAAAATCATAATTTTGCATTAAAGTTAGTTCCTTTAGCACAATTAATGATATTGAACTAATTATGATTAGATTCGAGTTGGTTGGAGGTGAATTCGAAAGGAAAAGTTATAATTGAGCAGTGAGTGGCCTGCGAAATTCAGGTAAGTGTTTGATCTAACCTTGACTTGAGGGTCTAGTAATCCCCGACTTAATTGCTAAGTGAAATTTCATGTGTGTTGCGTATAGGTGAGGTGACGAGTACCTATGCGTCACCAAATTATCTGTTTAGCATGTTCCCTTCCCCGTTTCCAATTTATTTTATTTCTGTCTTAGTTGTTTCGTGATTATTAATGCCTCCATGTCTACCTGCTTTTGTCTACTTGTTTGTTAGATAGTGTTTCACTTATTTGAAAGTATTAGTTGTTCCTAGCTTCATTGTGGTACATTAATGGTTAAGTTGGTTGGCAGTATTTCATGATACGTTCCGGTTGGTTTCGTTGTGTAGAAATAATTGGTGAAGTTTCTTAATTGTACAACTTTCTGTTTACATTAGTCGAGATATAAATATTGTGAAAGATTTTGATCTAAATTGTGAAACCCTTATTATAAATGGTGAAATGTGATTGTCTGAGGGGAGCTGGTTGCACGCCGAAACAAGGAGTAATAAGGGTGGACAGGTGGGATCGGGTTGCATGCCGCAACAGAAGGAATAAAGGTGATATATATATATGTTGAGGAGCAATAAGGGTGGATAGGTGGGATCGGGTTGCACGCCACAACAAGGAGTAATAAGGGAGAATATTTATGTTGTTACTGGTTATATAATGGAAACTGTAATACCCGCGGTTTTATTAGTTTTTTTTAATATTCTGCTCTTACCGTTATTTAAATTGTAACTTGAAAATTTACGTAAGGATTGGTTATAGCTGAGATCTGGAATGATAGTTGATTACTTTATTATTTACTACAAGCTATTTATTTATTTAGTTTAGCATATCTTTCATGCTTTATTAAACATTGTATACAGGTTATATTCTAAATGGCCCGTTGTAGCCTCGTCACTACCTTGTCGAGTTTAGGCTCGGCACTTACCGGTACATGGGGTCGGTTGTACTGATACTACACTCTGCACTTCTTGTGCATATCAGGTTCCGGTCAAAGTTGATTTCGAGTAGTGGCTGATTGTTCGCACGGAGACACGAGGTAGATCTTTTGGCGTCCGCAGATTCCTGGAGTCTTCTCCATATTATTTATTTACTGTTTTGTTTAATTAAAAACAGTCATATATTTTCTTTGAGCCAAATACTTGTAGTAAATTCTTAGTAGTTCGTGAATTGTGACTCCAACCCCTGGGTAGCTAGATATTAGTATTAGTTTCGTGGTATCGTTTTATTTCTCCATAAATTATTTTGGTAGCAGATAATATTAGAACTCGTATTATGCATTAATTGTTTTAATGTTGAATCCCTCTAACATTGGCTTGCCTAGCAAGTATGATGTTAGGCGCCATCACGATCCCGAGGGTTGGGAATTTGGGTTGTGACAAGTTGGTATCAGAGCACTAGGTTGCCTAGGTCTCACAATTCACGAACAAGCTTAATAGAGTCTAAGGGATCGGTACGGAGGCGTCTGTACTTATCTCTAAAAGGCTATAAAGTTAGGAACAAACTCATTTTATTTCTACTCTGTCGTGCGATTCTTGTTATCTCAAATACTCATTGAACTCTTTTATTCTCTCGCAGATGGCGAGAACACATGCTTCTTCTTCCACTGACCAATAATCAGGTCCTCCAGCAGCAGCAACTCCTACAAGGGGTAGAGGCCGAGGCCATGCCAGGGGCAGGACTCAGCCCATTGCTCAGGCAGCAACTCTAGCTGTGGAGCCCCAGATAGATATTGATAAGGGGGCTCCAGCTCAGACCGTTCCAGCGGGACCAACTCAGGTCCCAGAGTGGTTTATTGCTACCCCGTTACTTCAGGATGCTTTGGTCCGACTAGTGGGCCTTATGGAGAGTGTAGCCCAGACTGGTGCATTCCCCGTGGCAGAAACCGTATCTCAGGTTGGAGGACGGGTTCAGACTCCTGTTACCCACACTCCTAAGCAAATTACTCCTCAGATTCAGACCCCAGCAGCAAATCCAGTTAGGGTAGTTCAGCCAGTTGCTACAGCACCGCTTGTTGATGGGGCAGTTATGTCCTCCGATGCTTTGTGGAGATTAGGCAGGTTCATCAAGATTTTCCATGTTCATTTCAGTGGTGCCACTTTAGAGGATCCTCGGGAATACCTTGATAGTTGTCATAAGGTTCTTAGGAACTTGGGTATTTTGGAGACCAATGGGGTCGATTTTGCTGCTTTTCAGATGACCAGTTCTATCAAGAAATGGTGGAGGGATTATCTATTGACTAGACAAGCAGAGTCACCTGCTCTAACTTGGGATCAATTTTTGCATCTCTTCTTGTAGACGTTTCTACCTATTACTACTAGAGAGGAGCACTATCGTCAGTTTGAGCGTCTTCAGCAGGGCAGCATGACTGTTACCCAGTATGAGACTCGCTTTGTGGATTTGGATCGACATGTTATTCTTTTGTTACCCATAGAGAGAGAGGGTCAGGAGATTCATAAGAGCCTTGCTCAGCCCATCAGGTTGCAGATGGCCAAAGAGACGAGGATCGGGATTTCCTTTTAGGATGCGGCCAATGTGGCCAGGAGAGTTGAGATGGTTCTCGGATTGGGATGTCAGGGGTCAGACAACAGACCTCGCCATTCTGGTGGATTCAGCGGTGCCTCATTTGGAGGCGGGGTTACTTTTAGAAGAGGCCATTCTTCCAGGCCATTTTATTCAGCACTTTAGGCATCTCATGATACCTCAGGTGGTCATTGTTCTTATATACCTCATTCTGCTCATCCAGTCTATAGTGCACCATCAGCTCCTATCAGAGCACCTCCTCT